>VXBL01004751.1:814617-900210 GCA_013400195.1 Aramus guarauna | reverse complement strand
AAGAAAAGAAAAAAAGAACGAAAAGGAGAAGTCGAACTCTCAAAGGGTTACTATGCAATTGCGACTGATTTCTTGGTTTTTTATCACTTTGAACTTTATGGAATACATTGGCAGCCAGCACGCCTCCAGGGTACGGCGACAGGGAAGAAGTAAGTGTGAAGAGATTTATACTTTGATAACTTCTGCTTCCTCTCGTTGTGCTGTTCACCTGTCCGGGGAGGGGGTGGGGGGTGGGGGGGTGTTTTCCCCCTTGTGCCTGTGCGAGTGCGCTAGGAAGCAAGTCCCGCGCCCGCGGTGCGGCCGAGAGAATCTGCAGGCGGTTTCGTTGAGTTGGAGGGATGAAGGGGGGTTTTGATCTCTTTCTGCTTTTCTCTCTCACCTCACCGGGATGAGCAGAGCTCGCTCGGGGAAGACCTGCGTCTACTCCTTTATATTTTAATGTCTGGTAAAGGGGAACATCCTTTCCCAGCTCTTTCCACTTCCTAAAGGGAAAGCGCGATGACACGACAGGTAACTTTTTGCCGTGATGCCGTAAGCGCCTTTCTCCATCCCGGTCACCATTTAGCCACCTGGGGGAGGACGGAGAGAGAAGCCCCCAGCCCAAGGACCAGCAATACAGATTATCGCAATAGGCTAAGCCTGGCGCCCGGCGATGCGGAGTGGGGGTTTGAGGTTTCGCGGCGCTGCCCGGCCCGCTGGCTTCCAGCCTCCAGTCGCCACTAGTCACCTGGGTGACACCGTCCGGGAAGCCCCCGGCTCATCCATCGGCACTGCCCCGGGGCTGTAGACCCTGATTTTTTTATGGTTTGCGGTTTTTGGTTTTGGTTTTTTTGTTGTTGTTTTTTTGTTTGTTTTTTTTTTTTAAGCCCATGGGATGAAGGGAGTTCGTCCCTTTCTGACTTAGCCAGTCCCTGACCAATGCCGCCTGGGTCCGGGGTGGCGGCAGGAGGGAGCCGGGAGGGCCGGGGGGCGAGGGGCAGCACCCGGGGTTGCTGGCAGCAGCTCCTTGGGCGCTGCCGTCCGGGGGAAGCGATGTGGGAAACGAGAGGCGAGGAGAGCCCCTCGGCACCGGGGCAGGAAGAAAAGCGAGGCAGAAGCGAGCCGCCCCCTCGGGAAGGCGCTGTCCAGGTCGCGGGGCGATGCGACGGGCGGGCGGGCTCTGGCTCTGGCTCCGGCGTGGCCGGCAGCACCGGGCAGCTCCGAGGAGCCGGGTCCGCGGTGACCCCCAGGGGCTGCCGACGGCGGCGGGATGAGGCAGCAGGGAGCACCGGCACGTCCCCTCGATCCCGCCGCCCCGCTTGCAGCGGACCCGTCGCCCTTCCTGGGGAGGGGAGGCATTTTCTGCCCACCTACCGCGGAGGGGCCGCTCGTGCCTGTCCTCTTTCCCTGACAGCTGGAGATACCGAGATGTCATAAAACACGGCAGCCTGCATTTAAGCAGCAAGAAGTAACTGCGTTACTTCCTCAGCGAGGGGACGGGGAAGTTACTATTATTTTAATTATTTTATTTTTTTTTTGCTCAGCCCTCGCTCCCTTCCCCTGCTTGGCATGGCTAGCCCTTGAAAGCCTCCTTTGTATAGTTTGCCTCCTGCACACAAGGTTTGATTCACCTAAAGTGCCCCTAAAGCGGAGCCGAGGACGAGAGAGACCGGGGCTCCAGCCCTCCCATCCCCACGGCCGCGCAGCGAGGGAGCACTAAGGGCTAAGTAAAACATGTCAGGGCATCCGATTTATTATCCTTGGCAAGGGAGGGCTCCGCAGCCTCCATCACTTCCCACCCACTCCTTTAACCCCTGGCAGCCGCGGTCCCACAAGCTGCGGCTGCCCAACCCGACGGACGCGGGTGGAGGGGTTCAGCCCTGGGTCGGGGGCACAGCAGCGGGGTAGGGGGACAGGACCCCCCCACACCCCGGTGGGGCGAGGGTCGGGGAACCGGCCCCGTTCCGCCCGTCCTTGCTCCGGCACCTGGTGCACGCCGCGCCGGGCCAGAGCCGGGCCGGCGGCGACCTCTGCTGTCCTGTGCCGCGGCGGGCAGCCCCCGGCGGCAGGTGCTCGGCTCGGCTCGGCACGGCTCGGCACGGCACGACACGGCACGGCACGGCCGCTGCCCCCCTCCTGGGGCTGCCCTTTGGGCGGGGGAAGGCAAGTCGCCCGCTTGCCCCCGGCCGGTCTCGGTGCTGGGTGGGCGCAGAGCAGCCGCGTTTCCCAGCGTGGAGGCTGCAGCGTGTGCGTGGGGTGTGCTGCTCATGCGAGCGCCGTCCCACCTAGGGGTCTGTCTTAGCCCCCTCGTTCGGCAGTGTGATTTTTGGGAAATGGAAGTATTGGCCGCAAATAATTATCTGGTTGGTATAATGCGCGGAAGGTACTGAGTGCTTGCTCAAAGTTTTCTGGTTAAAACGCAAGAGTTAAGTTAAATTCACAGCAGAACAAGTGGCTGAAAAAATCACAGCTAGAGTCAGAACGGAAATCTGTCTCATTATTTTGGCAGCGAAGACAAACAACTGTCTGAACACCTCACCTGGACACGGTGTACATCATCCACTGGCTGAGGTCTTCAAATTGGGACGGTTGTAAAACATGCTTTGGTATAACTAGTGGTTATTTGGTGTGAAGCAAATATTGGAGCATGAGTGTTTATGAAAGTTATTATAAAAGAGGTTATGGTCATCACTCGCACTGATCATTTTGGCTATTAGTGAACACTGGAACTTGAAAAAAAATAATAGTGTGCAGATAAAGAAGACACCTGTCAAATTCATCTATTACATGGAAGACTTTCTCTGGATTTTTCTTTCTTTTGCCCAGATAGTCTCCGTCAAGCGTAAGTCCTAAACCCATTGCTAGGGAAGTGTTTTAAAATTTCCATTTAACCTACGTATTTTTAAATACAGTACAAACCAGTTGCCATCAAGCAGTCAGTGAGCCAGTGTTACTTCATTTTGTTCAATATCCAAGTCCCTCATTCTATGCATTATATTGTAGACTCCCATATTTTAAGATAAAGGAATAATGAAGCCTGAACTGACTAATTCAGAATATGCTGGGCCAGACCCTCAGCCAGTATGAATTGAAGTTTCTTTTCTACTTTACCCCATCAGAAGTAGTTGGTCCCGAAGGATTACTTATTTTGCACCTATTCCCAAAGTAATCTTTACTGGGAGAAAAGTCTGGTGTGCAGTCCTTTCACTCCCCAAACTCCTAGTGAAATTTCTAGTTTGAGCATCCTAAATTTCTGTTTCATAATCAGTAGTAAGTGCAGAATTGGCTGTGCAGAGGCAAAACTCCTCTGAAGTCTGCTACAGAGTGCAGAGGATTGGGTCCATAATTAGACATAGCAGACAATATCAATAAAAGTTCAAAAGCAAACATATCATTAGCAAAGAGGTTTGTTTTTATTCTGATAAGAGCAATTAAGATTAACAAACTAAGTTGCTTGTTCGGGTCCTACAGGAGAGATATGCAGCCGAGTATAGACTAGCATACCAATAAATAAGTAGTTGTATATAGCTGCCAATGATTACAGTTTGCTTAGAAAAAAAGTAGGAGTAAGTCAATAGTTCCAAAATATTTTGGCTCTGCAGGCCACCACCAACCCTCAAAACTTAGTACTAACAGTTGTGCACCTTCCTCATTGACCTTTTAACTGACGGAAATGAAGTAGTATTTGCTATGGGTCTGTGAATGACCGGCAGACCATTTGCCGTGACCCTGTGGAGTACCAGTGAGCCACGGACTAAATTTGGCAATTGCTAGAATAAGCAAAGTGATAGAAAATTCTGCATTTGTACCACAACTCCTACATCTGGGAGTAAAACTATGACTTAGCGGAACTTAGTAAAAGTACGACTTAGTGGAACAGCAATCTGGATGTAGAGCTACCATGATGTATATTATTGGTAGCCCGTCAGTATCTGATGTTGGCAATTGCCTCCTGCCTTTTGCTGTAACGGCACGTTTGCGATACCCGCTGTTCGTTCGTTCATTCGGTTGCTCCTTTGGTCGCTCCGCTGTTGGTTCCGCTGTTGACGCGGGACTGCAGATCTTCCAGCATCTGCTTCTGGTTACGGTTACGAGTGGAAGGCTCCACTCTGCAAATACTCTGTTTCTCTATCTCGGTTTGCATGCAACTACTTTTGAATTCAAAATTAAGAAGATGCGTAACAGCCCATTTGAAAACATAGCTGTATAAAATAAAATGAAACGGGAGAGAAAAAACACAAACTGGTAAAATTATGTCTTCATTTTTTTTAATACCCTCATGGAGGGTGTCATTTTCATGGAGGTAAAATGTCATCAAGTAAAGAGGAATTACATTATTAGTTAAAATAACACTGCATTTGGGAAGTAATTTTTTTAATAGTTCACCATCAATTATATATACTATTGATATCTATATGTATTTTTAGGGCTGGCATGGCATAGATGGTAATGCTACATATTCTATATATAATATAGGTGTTGTTACCATTTTTTTTTTAAAGAAATAATTTAATATATCTGAGTGCAATGATTTAAAGCAGAAGTTAGCCAAGCAAGCAGCCATCAAGTAAGCTGAATCTGTCCTTGGGTGCGATTAAATTATTCAGTGTCAGTTCTCTTTCAAAGTATTTGTATGCTGCCAATAATTTTTTCTTCTCTGATGTTTTCATATTAGCATTGTTGCAGTAAATACTTTGCTCGTGACAAGTGCATATTTTTTCTTTTTTTTAATGAAACTATATTTTTCATTTTTGGATGAGATCCTATTTGTTTTGAAATAGACAGTAAAATTCTTACTGCAGTCATTAGAAACAAAAGCAGACGGAGAACTGTTTCATTGTATTTTCATAAACTGTGAATGTATTTCATAGTAGCAATATCTTAAACAATTAAATATTAGAAAATCACCAGCCATTGCTGAAAGCATTCGAAGTATTATAGGACAGCCTGCTTGCATTGGTTTTTTATAACACTATGCGCATGTAGATCTGCGCTTGAAGTATCCCAGCTGCATGTGGAACGATACGTGTTATTATCCCAAGAGACTAAAGGACTTTACAGATCAGTTCCCATTTCATACTTGACATCTGACAGGGTGATAATTTTTCAGCCATTGAAGACATTTCTTATACTATTTAAAATTTATGTTAAACTGCAAATACAGGTATCACCACATCATCTCAAAGCCATTGATGTAGGACGGTATATCAGGAAATATAAAAAAGTCCTATTTCTCTTTGCAGGCAGAATAAAATATTGCTATTATTAACGAGATGGTTTTAGAGCTTGAACCTACCCCCCCGTGCTTTCAGTAGAGAAAGTCCCATGGACTGTGCTGGAGCTGGAGAGGGCTTTTTCCCCGCAGGACCTCAGGAAACATTTTGAGTTTGAAAGAATTCCTCTGTGAGACTACTTGCAAAATTGCATGATCTAAATATGTACGATACCTATATAGGAAAAAGCAATTCTCTGTACCTTTCAAAACTGCGATATAGAGCCTGCTTAGGAGGCGATCTCTTTCTTAAGCGTAGGAAAAGAACAGCTATTTTACTACTTTCACGTATTGAGCCAACTGAAGTCAATAAAGTTAACTCTGAGATTAATTTCTTCTTTTAAGCTTTGTTATTTGGTGTATCAAGCCTTTACAAATCCCCAGTCTGCTGCTGCTTTTAGTCGTAGATTTTTCACTGAAGACAATGGAAGTTATGCCTAATAAAATCTGAGCTAGGACTTAAAAAATCAGACTTACTCATTATCTCTTGCTTAGCGTCCTCATTTTGCTTTCTGGTTAATAAAGCTAGTGTGCTGGTTTGACCACTGCTCTTTATCGCTAACATTAATAAACTGTCTACCATTTCATATTCAATCATTTATAGACAGTGACTACTTGGAAAACTCATCCGTTAAAACTATGGAGGTTCTTAAGAAGTTTTTTCCACAACAGTAAATTGTCCCTTATGCTGTTGAAATTAAATGAAAAGTTGCAAAAGTCTGGTGGAGGAGATAGAAAAGCTAATAAAAAAAATAATATTTTTGTCTCATTTCTAATTTTGGAGTCTGAACTACTCAAAATCACTTTGCCAATTTTTTACCAAAATAAAGCAGAACGAAGCAATCTTATCAGATGAAAGAAGGCAGCTGAAACAATGTACGCTTTTATACAAAAGTCTGTCTGTCTGCTATTACCACAAACAATGCCACAGATAAAATATTCAGAGAGTATTTATACATGCAAAACATATTATGGCTCTCAAAAAAAACCCCAAACAACCCAACCCAAGAGAAGAGCTACAACTTTTTTATAAGTAATTGAATAACTGAGCTTCTGGCAATGACAGAACGATTACTTATTAGACGCTTTGTCATAATAAAATCCAACAGATTTTATTAATGATTACTTTATTTTTGTTGCTAGCAGTGAGCAGTGTGATGAGCAACGTTACTTAAAAAGAAGGAATGATTGCACTACGTTTATATGATAGCTGATTAATAAACTTTTTGTCTGTTTGCATTTCTAGATTATGAGCTATAGAGCATGCATTTTAAAATGTCAGTATTATTTACTTGTGTGATCAAAAATAGCACCCACTGAATCAAAGCCATGAAACTTACATTGCTCCAGTGCTGCTAGGGAAGAACTCAGCTATGGGGACCGGAGCTGAACCAGGACAGACACGAACCGTGACTGCACCAAGCTCCCGCCTGCTCCGAGCAGCACCCCGGCATTGCGCCGATACTCCAGCTCCACGCAACAGAGTAATTAGGGGGAAGAACATAAAGAAATGCATATAGTGGTACTTTTAAATAAAAGTAAAACCCCAAACCACAGGTCTACACCAAGTTCTGGTAGCGCGCTGCTATTAACATCATCCTTTCAAGGTTCTTATTGTGTGTCAGTTTTATGTACTGACACGTTTCATGTTTAAACTTGAAAGGCCCTAGATGGGATTTCAGACGTTTGATATTTCCTGCAGGGTAAAGCAGATTTTGGGGCACTATAAAATAAAACAGGAGCTCATTGATGGGTGTTGGAATAGCAACGATGTGTGATTCCTGCGGCTTCCTGTAAAGAGCGCGGGCAGACACAGCAAGGCTCAGATCCCAGAACAGGACTTAGGTGCCTAAGGTGTGTCTGGGGCAGGATTTAAACACCTGAGCCCCTCGCCTTCAAAGCTCTGCTTAATTGCCACCTCAGCCTTGACGCACGGGCCTTTCTGAGATGTTTTGTCATTTCTAACATCAGACTACAGCTTACTGACATTGAGCGTCCCACTTCTGGGCTCAGGTCCCTTCTGCAGAGACTTTGAGATTTTCTCTTAAAGAAATCCGGGGTAAAAAAGGCAATAAATAAATCACAGCAAATAATAAAAACAACACTACAAAGTTCTTCCACAGGGAGCACAGGAATCTGCAGGTGATTGCTTATGGATGCTGGAATATAGTCACACGCATCCCTACTCCCGTACCCAGCCCTCCCTTGCCCCGAGTCCTTTTCTATTTTGTGCTAAAATGGGTGCAAGCGAATTACCTGAGATTACATGCATACCCAGATGATAAAAAGTCAGTTTATTAGAGCAGATCAACACAGGCTAGAGTCATGCTAGATAGAAGAATTAATTTAACTTAGCTTTTCAACTCTGGGCTGAATATTTTAGCTGCTAAGGTTTTGGATACATTAAGGGCAGCAAGGCTGCTGCCCCCTTCTTGGTGTGTTTCAGAAGAGTGAGGTCTCCTTTCTTTTTTAAAAGAATATATTGACTTGCAGGTCTGGGTAGCACTGCCAGGGTGCCTACACCCCCTGGACAGCCAAGATTTGAGACAAATCTTTCTGACCCCAGCATTTCCCTGTGACTAGGCTGAGAATCCCCTGTTCAGTGTGCTGGCTTTTGCCAGTCCCTTTTGGAGGCACCCAACTCTTCCCACCTACTGAAGGGCAACTCAAACGCCTTGCTCAGGGCTGCCAACTGTACTTTGATGGAGGCATCAATGGAGGGCATCGCTACACAAAGCAGAAACAGCATAAATCCTTTTATCTAGCACCAGCTCATCCACGCTACCTCTTCTCCAAATAACTCACCCACCAGGTGACAGCGTTTTGGTGGGATGTTACAGCAGAGGTACGGCTTGAGCCCTTTTTCCTCATCTCCCCTACAAACTGAGGTTATGTTTCATGGGGAAAGAAAGAAGAATGCTCTCATGTGAACCAGAAATGTAGGAACAACCAGCTGGTGGAACAAGATTTCCATTGCATTTCTCCACTAACATTTACAAACATCCACATTAACCAGAGCTACTAAAACCTGACACTTTAATATGTTTACAAAGTTTATGTATGTTATCAGCACATGTAATACTCCCAACAGGATTTATTACAGGTTTCTTTAGCAACAACATTTTTTATTCATAACAGCTCAACTGGTCAGAGAGAGGAAAACAGCCAGTTTCTTCAGAGCGCGCCTCCCACGCACACTTGCCCTGCATTATTGCATTGCTTATTCATGAAGATTACAAACACCAGTGTCGGCAAGTGTTTCATAACCTTGTTTCCTTTTCCTAGAACGTTCATAATTAATTTCACTTTTTTCTATGCCACTGAATAAGGAGTTGCTGGTTTTATTTTACTTTATGTTACACTGCCGAGTGAAGGATTACCCCTCCAAAATAGAACCAAGTGGGACCAAAGGATATTTATTTAACATGGGAGTCAGAAGAGGTTAAGTGCATGTATTTAACAAATACATGGAGATGGATGAAGATTCCAGAAAGTTTTAGTATAACACAGAACTGAAAATAATCAACTATGATGAGACCTCCTTGTGCTGGGCACAATGGTCACAGATATCATAAAAACTAATAGACAAGATCTTGAAGGCAGGAAAAGTAAATAAATTACACAATTTGGTGTTTTGCAAAAAAACTCCAAAACAAACCAACCAGCTTCTCTTTTGCAGTCCAAAATGAAGTCACACATTCATCTCTTTTGTGTTTATGCTTTATGAAGAGTTGAGCAATTAATGAGTTTTAGAGTTGAGGATGTATTAAAAGCAAAAGTAGAATTCTGTATGAGAATGCAGAATTTATAATTGTGCTATGTCCTGGACAAGCATTTTTAAGTTCAAGCCTCTGGCTTTAAGAATGAAACAATTTAAATGTGCTATTTAAGCTACCCATTGAGGAGAAGCTTCAGTGGTATCAGAATTTATCAGTAGGATTCAGTTGTAAGTGAATGTCAGCAAGAGGACATCCACATGGCTGCTTAGGTCATATATTATTTCATAAGAAAAGACCAAAGTTATTTTGAGGAACAAGTAAATATAAAAACAAATTCCCCTGGACAGATAGTGGAAAAAAAATATTTCCCTTTCTCTGCTGGCATCATTTATTCCTGTTAACAACCTATAAAATTAGCACTATTTGAGAATGCTTATTCTCTTCCATGACTGGGTACCATGTTCTTTCATCTGAGTAATTCGCTGAGATACTAATCATGCTTTAAACCCCCAGCTTCTTTCAAATGTGTGTTTTAGAACTAGTAAGCTGTTACATTACTAACTCAGTTCAGTGAATTTCAGGAAATAATGTAACAAGTGGTGACATATATTATGTTTGTGTGGTCTCGTGGAGGTCAAAGTGGACTCAATCACTCCATGGACGTGAAAATTAGGGAGGAGGATTCAAATAGGCTTTCTCTTACAACTTGTCTATATGTACTGTGTCTGGAGACTCTGAACATAAGTCTTCCCAAGCTTTTTGGAGGTTGGAAGCACTGGCTGGGGAGCAAGTGGAGTGTGTGGGGGTCTTATTCATATTTGCCGGGATCTGGCTGGCCACAAAGGAAACTGCAAAATGTCCCCTTTCAAGCTGAGGACAGGCTGCTATTCACCTCCTTCTGAAATCACATCATTTCCCAGCTACCCAGTGAGCAGAGAAGTTCATTTCTTCCTCAGTATTAATCACACCTGAGTCCAGATAAAATAGATTAATCAAAAGAGTAGTCTTTTCTTGCATTCCCATGCTTCACTGATTATGAAAAAAAGGAGGATTCTAACCATAGCTACCACTAAAAGACCACCAAGCATTATGAAAGTCAATCCATAATCCTTTTCTGAAGCCCTGCATAATTTGTTGGAAAATAAGTTATTCATGTATGGAACTTGCTAGTTGAGCCTTCCACCCTGGTTCCCTGGCTGACTGTGGTTACTTCTGTGTGCACCAAAAAGAGCCTGTGTTTTTTATCTGGAAGTCTGCAGAGACCTTGAGCACATCTTGCCCAAAAAAGATAAGCCACAGAAATTGCAGTCCTGCATATGAGAGAGCTTATTCAGAAGAAGAATCTTCCATCTCATACTCCCTGACTCCTACATAAGCCTTCTCTGACTTATGTACTTCATCCCCTGGAACCCTCTAAGCATGCAGCTGTTGTCCTAGAGCTGGAAAAGCTCCTTTACTCAGCCTATGCCCATCATCTTCTAAAAAGACCTTTTTGACCATCAGCGTATGTCACCTGACAGAGGTGTCAGAAAACCATAAACCTACTAAAAATGTAGGGTGGTGTTTAACACCATTCACAAAATATTGACAAAAATCATATTTTTTGATCGAAAATTTAATATCATTTTATAAAATATAAAAATATAATTATAAAATTAAAAATATAAATGACAAAAATAATATAAATGCTCATACATTAGTCATCCCTCCTTTCTCCCCTACACTTTCATACCTATATCTTTATCTACACATTCACATACCTATATACAAATTCACACAGACACAATTAAAGTTATTGACTTGTTCTTAAAGTATTTTCTCTTTGATATTGTCTTAAAATATAGGTAAAAAGAATACCGATAACCCCAGACAGAAGAAGTTTTGGTTCAAGCCACACAAACCCCTTTGGTTTGTCTGAAAACTCCATCTCTTCTCCCACATCTCAGGGTCTGTTTGGTCATGGAAAACAAAATGTTTAGTTTTATATAGGTTAAACCAAACACTAATTAAAAAAAAACCCAAACAAACAACAAACCCATGGGAGGCTTGGTAGGAGATCTTCTTCTCTTTCTGTTGAGCCTGGCACGCTTAAAACTATACCAGAAAGTTACATGGACTCTTTCCTTTTTGGTTGTGTACAGGTGAAACCTTTATGGCTTTCCATATGATGTGTATCAGTAGGCTGGAAATTTTACTTAGCCACTGAGGAGGAAAATAATGTTCCTGAGGCTGGGCTCCAGGCAGGGTAAATCAGTGGTGCTAGAGAAGAAGCATCTTTCCTTGCCCCCATGACAACCCAACAGCACTATGGTTGATGCTGCCTGGAGAGATGTTCGTTCATATGGGTGTATGTGTGTACCTACATCTGTGCATCTGCTGAGGGAACAGCAAGAAGAGTTAATATTCCTGCCTTTTATCGGAGAACAGAAATGTCATGAGCGTAAGGCACATGCCAGGCTAACATGAGGTTTTCAATTAGAGCCTCTGCATTGTTTTTAATGGGAGTTGGTTTAGGCAGAATAAACATTTCATAAATGTAAAAGGATTGATTCTGCTTCTAGTTACAACTCATGTCAGGAAGCAAATAATTCACAGAGCTCTGCCAGCATAAAATTTGCATGTGCTCAGAATCCATCCTAATATGTTTATATAGGCTCTATTAAAAAACACGATAGTTGGTGGGGGATTTTTGTTCTCACTCACCAAGAAAAGGAACAGCAACGCAATCGGCACTTTTCTTCCCGAGGTGCTGGTAAAGATCATGAGGATATTCCACCGTCTTTTGTAAGAGAACAGCTGCAATTTGCCACTTAAAAGTGGGGGAAGGATACTTTTATTGCTTCCCCCGTGCTGTACTTGTTCACCCTGCCCAGCACTGTGTACTCATGAGCTTTCTCCTACTTTGCCATTTGCTCAGTTACAGTTGCCAAGCTTCCCTCTTCCCTCTCTTCCTATGGGTATTGAACTCGGGCACTATTTTTCAAAGTAGTGACTGAAGTAATTCAGAGAGTAAGAACATACACCAAGCCAGACTAGCTAAATAAGTAAGCGCAAGGATAGACCCCAAATGCTGCATTTTCTGAAGTGGCAAGTGGCCGAGGAACTCCTCATCAGCTCCATTAGCCTGCTTGATTTAATACAGGCATGGTCCATGTCCTCCTTGCTATCCATAACATGCCACGATCTATCCCAAGTCCACCTGGAAACAAGAACCAGCAGGTGAACGCAGTGAACCAGAGCAGACACATCAGAGTGCACATGTGACAATGTTATATAGGGTATATGATACCATGTCCTTGTAAAAAATTTTTTTCTCATAGTCCGATCAATTCCTGTTCTTCCTTAGTGTCACCCTGAAGGAGCACACCCTTAGTGTTCCCTCTCCCTCACTCCCCTATTCGTATCTATAAGCACATTTCCTCTTCAGCATACTTTTTCTTTTTGATGCCAAGCCACAAACTATTGCAACTTATGGTTCTGAGCCCAGGGTTTTGAGGAGAAATGGTGGAAAGAGCATGGATGCCCTTGAGCTGTGGTGTGATGACTTGATGATAGCAGTGGGTTTCTTGGTGAGAGAAAAGAAGCAGCGAACAGCTTCTTTGATTTACAAAGACAGATTGTAAAAACGATCTATGAATCTTTGCATATACAAAAAGATGTGAATCCTTGGAGTCTTTGTCAGACATGGCCTAGTAGAAATAAGGAAGGAGCTAGAAGAGTTTTCAGTCTAATAGAATATGTAGCCCTGAGTTCTATCAAATACAAGAATATGAAGGGTGGAGTTTGGAAAGTGGTGAACCATTCTGAATGTGTCAGCTGATACAAAACATGGCTATGGCTATTTGACCAAGCATGGATACCAAAATATTCACCCAGTTTGTCTACTGCTCTCCAAGCAGCAGTGCAGGGCCCTTCAGGGACCAGTGGAAAATTCACTGTTTGCAAAAATATGGGGCGGGGGGGGGGAGAAAGTCCCCTCCATAATGCTTTGCATTTCCTTACCACTTTGTCAGGGAGTGCCACGATAGATGGCAGGGCAACTGGACACAATTTAGTACAACTTACAAAATCCCTGTCCTCAGCTGCAGAGCGACGTGGTGTCGCAGAAGGCATGGGCAGCGGAGTTCATCAGCCAAACTGCAACACGCAGCACTGCTTGCTACACTCTGCAAGCAATTCCCAGCTTTCGTAATGCCTGATGGTCCTAACTTTCCTATGCCAAGCACTTTCTCCGACACATTTAATTCCTCAAAGCTCTGCACATGTCTATTCTCTCTTGTGACAGAAGTTGAATAATGTCTACAAATGGAAATTTCTACTCCTCCTCTTGGCTTGCTGTGGAGCCATGACCCCCTCCCCCAATATATTCAGTCTAAGTGGATTTACAGAGTTAGTCTGACAGTTTCTGAAATAGAAAACCTCTGGTTAACAGCAGAGCCCAAGCACTGTTCTCTCTATAGGCAGGCCAGTGCTTCTTGCTTCACTTTAAGATGGACTCCCTCCGATGACGTTGGGTCAGAGGAGATACCACACCCCATCCAGCCATCCAGCCATCAGCCTCTTGCTGAGACAGCTATCACAACTGCCAGTTCTTCTTGAAGGTTTTACAATGCATACAGTTTCAAACAAACATCAGATGAAAGCAATTTGAAGTCTAAATCAAGCACGGCCAGGTTTGCATTGGTGATTTATTGGTGCAAGTCATCAGCTCCTATTACCTATTTCTTGAGCCATCTAGTTCTTTGGCTTCCAGCCATTTCTAGGGCCTAATTCTGTTCCTATTGAACTTAATGGGAGGTTTTGTCACTGATTTCAATAGGAGGTCTTTAACTTTCCAACTTTATGTCTATAGAGGCTTGAAGTGCTTCCAGGTTTCCATCATAGTCTGCGGTTCCCATCTTTAAGTCAATTGGACATTAACAGATTGCCTGGGCCCACACCTTTGGACATAGGAAAGCTCTAGATCTGATTCAGCTCTCACTCACACACCAGCCTTATACCTCAGTGAGTCCCTCCTGATTTATACTGGCAGGAGAGCGAGGTCCAATGTTACTTATGCCTGGGTCATTGCCAGCAGAACACGGAGAGAATTCAAGTCACTTGTTATCCCCTTCCCTGCACCTCTCAATCACAGCATATATGTACGTATATATATGTGGATATATTGGAATCATCTGGACTCTTTTAAGTTATTCACCATCGAAACTGACTTCAAATTCAAGTTTTAAAGTTGAAATAACAAAGAAGGAAAAAAGAGCCAGAAGGGAGCCAGCTGCAAGGGTACTCACAATTTTCATCAGTCTACGGGACACTCCTAATAACATATTTTACTACTTTGTAGTGAACTTTCTTTGCTTCTGCCATAAATATATTCCCTATGCTGTAAATGAATAGCTTGCAAGCTCAGTAAAGTTAATATAGAAGAATAAATCTTAACTACCTAATGTCAGGTCAGAAATATAAATCTTATCTAATATGCCAGGTCAGAAGGAAAGAATACTTTTAGCTGAAAATAGCAAATACTTTCCAGTGCAGAGTAGGAACTTATTTTTCTCTTTAAAAAAATATGCTCCCCCTAATAAGATGAGTTGAACAGTCTCCTTTTAGAATCTCCAAAAGAAAAATAAACACATAGAGCAGAGTTAATTTATAAAATGCTCCAAAGTTTATCTTGGCAGAACAGTTTTAGGCAGTGAGATTTCTCTCCCTCTCACACATGCATTCATACACACACACACACACTCACACACACACACACACACACACACACGGCTCAAAATTAGGACAGGCCCTTACAATAGCAAATACTTCAGAAAACTTCTATATCTGGATAAATTCACAGATCCTTATTCAGGCAAAGCTCTCATTTTCAAATCAATGGAAATTTTTCCTAAGCACGACAACAATCCTTCAAGCCTTTTTGTGTAAGTACAGACCTGCTGGGTCACAGCGGGTGATAGAGAGCCACACAAATGCCTCCTGTCTCAGGTCCCCCTCCCATGCGCTGCCACTTCTGCCAGCTGTAAAGCAGCAATGCAGCCACCGTCCCTTCCTCCAGACTGCCTGGGGCCCACTTGTTGGGCACAGCTGGACAGCCTGGTGGGTGATCTATCAGCCAGCTGCCGCTGGCACACAGGTCTCTCCCAGGAGCCACAGGCTCCCACTGCTGCCCATCCTCTTGTTCCTCCTCCACATGTCCTTCATACACGTCTTGCACATCAGGACCAAGGCAACTTCAGAGGCTGTTAAGGTGAAGCCCACCAAAGGCTTTCTTTCAGCCTCACGGGTTTAGCTTTTTTTTTTTTTTTTTTTATAGTCCATATGCCTGCAATCAGCCTGTGCCAGGGAGCCACAACAACAGGGGAATACTGCAGGCTCCAGATCTAACAGCCAAGAGACTGCCCAAGTGCAGGGCGCAATGCAACCAACACCATGCCCTATGCTGATTCCCCAAACAGTTTGGAGCTCCTTCACCTCTTGGCAGCAGTCACTGGCCTTTCAGACANTTCCTTTCCTTTCCTTTCCTGCTGCTGGGAAGTTGCCAGTAATTTCCAGCATTTGGTCTGACAACTGTTCTATTGTAAATATTTAGAAGAATCCATTAGAGATTAAACAAAGTGTAAGTAACTGCTCCTAAGTGATAGCTCTTATTAATGTTTGCAGCAATAGGTGCTTTACAAATGCATATGAAAGTCCTACCTCTAGGCTGCTTGTAGGAAAGGGCAAGATAGAAGGCAGCAGCCAGAACACAGTGTTATTTGAGCATCAGTGTGTTATCATTATAAATAATCAGTGCAGAGACAGCATTCTGTAATGTGTGCACCATGCTTGCAAATCTTCTAGACAGCAACGGGTAGAGTGCGTGATCCTGACCAATGTGTTTTAAATGATCTCTATCAGGCTGCAAAAGTACTTGGAGCCCCAGTTTGGACTTCTTTGCCTTCCTTAGGTCTGCCTCAAAAATATATTAAAAAACCCAAAACAAAAACCCCAAGCCAAATTGTATCAAGAATCATTATATGTTCCAAGGGAAAAGACAAGCACTGCTCTTGTGGAATTTGCAAATTTTATTGTATATATACAAATATATATTCTAAAATTATCCTGTCTATACAGTGTCTTAAATGTTCACTATGCAGTGTGATATCAGTGTTCTGGGGCTGATGATGAGATATTTAAGATGTAATGCCAACATAAGTTACTTCCCAGTGGACTCAATTTTGTGGATAAAAAAGGCCACATTTACAACAAACTGAGATGAATGCAGATGTATAAATGCATCTACACTCTAGCCAATTTCTTTGCTGAAAAAATACAATATTCTAGGAATATAGTGAACAGTAAATATATGTCTATGCATGTGCATACCATAGCAGAATTTTCTATCCCAACAAAGGTTAGTGATACTGATTTTTTTTTTTCCCCATTTAAATTACATTATACATTGTCAGTTTGCGGTGAGTAGGGTGTGCTGATTGCAGTACAGAAGAGGTAAAAAATGGATCACAAGACTTGGCTTCAGTGTCCACTTTGCATTGGTTAGGTCCTGCAAGCAAAAAGGCCTGGGGCTTATCCAGGGTACTCATGATGCTTTCCTAGGGTGGTGTGTCTGATACTCAGAAATAATGCATGCAAAGCATCATTTCTAATTTTTTAAACTGGCAGCCACCCTCGACTTTCCTGTCCCCTACCTTAACAAAAATGTCCAGATAGTCTCTAGGAGTTATCTGTGTTGTTCATCCTTTCATTTTAGTTCCATAGACACATCTGACTTTTCAAATTTAAAGTCACCATTTTCTGTATGTGAGTTTAGGTCATTACTGAAGAAATAAATAAAAGCAAGCTGGGTAACTGGGAGAGTTGGGTGTGAGCCGGAACATGCTGACTTGGGTACTCCTGTTGCTGATCGTTGTGGCTTATCGAGTTGCTGGATTCGGTGTCACAGCAGAAAAAAGGATGAAACTTGTTAAGGTAAAGTTTGGTACTGCAGGTTTCCCAGGGAAAGAAAAGGGGAAGGTACAATGCTAGTGATCACCTGAAGCAGGCCTCAGCAAGGTAGAAAGGGTGGTAGCAAAAGAAGCTATGAACAGTCTCCTCACTAGTTCAGATGTTGGGCTGGTGTCAAGAGTGAAGAGGAGGCTAACATCTGCCCCAGCTTCCCCTCTGCACAGTCAAGTAGTATGCAGCACAAAAGAAGTAAACTTTTTGTTATCATCCGTTCCCAAGCATGAGATGGGCTCAAAGCATAGGCAGCGATGTGCCTGACCCCAGTGGGTGCAGTAGATTTTTTGAGGTGCTGCTGAAGCAAGGCCATCTCTGGTGTTTGGCTGAAGCCAGCAGCCGCCTGCCAGAGAATGACTGCTACAGGCTGGATCCGGCCTTGCACCACACATCATTCATGTCCAAAAGCAGGAGACAGAAAGTCATGAAGTCTTCTTTAGGCCTTGGTCTTTCTGAACTTGTTTATAGGCTTCCAGGGGGCAACACTATCCCACCTCTAGAGCCAGTAGCCATCACGAGGAGAGAGTGAGTGAGCTGTCCTGAGCTTCTTGACAGTGGCAAGGACAATGAATGCCAGGTAGGATTTAAGGCAATTTATCTTCTTCTATACCTCCATGTGTGCATATACAGGAGCTTCAGGAAGTCAGGCAGAAGACATGCTCATGCTCTAGAAAATCTACAAAGAGGCAGACTAGATGGTCTCTTCAAGGAAGAGGAACATTAGTAAGGAGTGTTTCTAGGCTCGTGGACTTGGATAGCCGAGAGCAACTGGAGTTGTTCTGCACAAAACTCCCCATAGTGACTGTATTTACCTTAAAATAATAACAATAAGAAGCAGTAGCAAGAACTCACCTTTCAAAATCTGTACAAATATCAGTTCACTTTTCATATTAATCTTCTTGACAGATTTGCAAGAAGGCATTGTCATAATTTTTCAAAAAGTGAAAAGAAGGTGGATAAGTTATCTCCTCAGACCAGCCAACAGCAGTGATCTCATTTTAAGACATACAGATCACTTACTTGCAAATCATGCTGAATTCCAGGTGGTCAGACCTCTTATGTACCTTAAGGAACAAATCTTCCACTGGATAATTTGGCAGGGCACTGTTGATTTTTACAGGACAGTGACATTTGACCCAAATAAATAATTTTACCATCTCCCTTGACTTCAGGCATTGAAAGCATAAATACCAACAACTGAGGTAGTCATTGGACATTACATGGCAATTCCCAGACCATCTCATCCTTAGGCAGAGGTTTAAGACAGTTCAGATGGACTGAGCCCTAGAAGTGTCTGTTTGCCTCCAATAACTACAAAGTCTGGTGTCCCCAAGCCCAGAGGATCTCCCCCTCTGTGGGATCTCCCCATAGAAGAGTTAAACCCAACAGGATCCATGTTGACGTTTGAGGATCCTGGACAGGTGGGTCAATCATGGATGTCCAAATCTTCAGTGCCTACAACCAGGGGAGATGAATCGCAGCATGGCTCCCTAAGTGCAGGCACCTTTATTTTAAAAATTAGATTAAAATCTTTCAGAGGTGCTGAAATGTAATTGAAAGGGAACTGAACCTCCAGAGCTCTTAATTCCCACTCTGGAGACATGGTTGAATGTTCAAGGGCAGCAGACGTTTTAATTATACATAATTTCAAGGGGATTGCTGGGATATCATTTCCCCTCAAGTTTGTGGGCCATTCCCACTTATCTTATGATGTAATGATCATGATGAAAACAATAGTTTCTCAAAATTTGCTATTCCATTGCCCTATGGTCAGTTACAGCATGAGCACATGCAATTTGAGTATGAAGCTGCTGGTTGAGAATAGGAGCACTCTACAGCCACTCAGCCCAGATGCGAATGCATATCCCGGGTTCAGCGGGAGCAGGGGATCCAGCCCGACACTTCCAGAGCAGGAACCACAGTGCAATGGGGATGCAATAAAAGTGTAAGAAGAGAGGCTATAATACTAAAGGTAATTTTTCTTCTTTTTGCTCACAGCCAAGCGGGCTGATGGAATATGCTGTTTAAGGCAATGGTGTCTCCAAGTTCCATATGAGACAGCATCTTAAACACTCCTCCCAGATCCCACTTTGAAGAAACAAAGTGGAATGTACGCTGTAGTTCAGAAAAAACAGGAACAGTTAATAACTTGGCTTGTTATTCCTTCTGCTTTTTGAAGGAGAAGTTTTCCATCATTTCACTCCATTTTTACATAAAACAACATTCCATCTTTACATCCTCTTTAAAATACTAATGTAATAGTGCTTTCTGAATTTTCTCTGATATAAAGAATAAACAAACTGAGGAAAAGATCATTTTGCTGAAGAATTCTAGATACATGCTTAGGTTTTAAAAAATGAAAAGGTACTGTTAATTTTCTTTTGTTCTGCCAGTAATTTCATATGAATGTTAAACAGCGTTAGACAAGTGGCTAAGACACAGCAAGAGAAAATTATGTGAAATCAAAAGGATAGTTTCTTGAGATTCTCCCCTTCTCTAACCTGCACAAATATATCATGGTAAAATCAACAAGTCTCCTACCATCTGTTTGCTTACACTGATGCCTCATCCAGCAGATATGCTACATTGAAACCTTATGAGACATAAAAATCCAATTTTGTTCATAAGGCAACAATGTGGAGTTTGTTTTAAGGAAACTGAAGTTTATTTTATTTCTGAAAACTCCCGTGAAGCAAGTAGTTCTCAAATCACAAAGAAAATATTGGATCATCACCCTATATTAAAAATATGGCATTTTTATTTGCTTTTATCCACAACTATTTCATTCTCTTTTTTTATGTCATCAGAATCAGATTGATGAGCATAATACAACTCACTGTGAGTAAGAAAATGATGATATTGCTGATGCTATCTTAAGGCAAAACACTAACAACCGGCTGGCTCGCCAGCACGGGCAGCCCCTAGCCAGAGGTGCAGCAGCAAGGGATGTCTGAAGGTGCCTAACAAAAGCTGTAGGACCCACTCAATGGTTGCTTTCTTAGGCACAATAATTTATGGCTACACTACAGCATGCTTTTAGAAAGACATCTGACCTCTTATTTGAGGCACACATGCGGCTGAGATTATACTGCCTCCCTGAGACTGTTGCAATGATTTAACTACCAAGGCTTTCTGAAATTTGTCTTGGATAATGCAGTTGAGACTCACTGATGCCCATTTCCAACCACAGATCTGTTATATCTTTCCTTCCAGTAGCAGATAGCTTTACAGCATCCAATATTTTAGGGGGAACACTTAATTACAGACTGATCTCTTTTCCACCTAAAGAGGTGCTGTTGTAGCGTGTGCCTCAGGCAAGGCTGGTTTTGGAGAAAACACTCCACAAAGTTAGACGCAGTTTTTACCATGCCTTTTTTTACCTCTAAGAACGGGCATTTAATGTATCTGATCTCAGCCCTGTTCTATGCCAGTGGAACCCTTTTGGTGTTGAACTTTCTTGGAGCTGTTCTTTGCATATAAAGTCATAACAGAAGAATGGGAGCAGGGTCTACCACAGTGCTGTTCCTATGTTGTGACCAAGCAACTGTGTTCCCAATGGAAGTAAAGACCATGAATACATCCCAGTGCCATTTTCCCTCACGGCTGTGCCACACCTGCCACCATCATCTCTCAGGCATTATGTAGCATCAGGACACTTCACAGCTTAGAGATCTTCAGAGGAAGAAAACAGCAGTGAGGTGATACACTGACCCTTCTGGATCCCTGAACTATTGCTTCAGCGTGGGCATTGGGATGGCTACGCCTCCCCCTTGCAATATAAAGCAGAATAAGACTGATTGATAGCAATCATGCTGGGGTTGCTGGTAAGAGCCACAATTTCAGTCCTAGAGGTTCCCCAGATGTCTCAGTTCAGACTGGTTATAGCAGCGGTGCATTCCCTTTGCTCTCCAAGCACGTGTTGTTAAAGAGCTGCTGCAGTCACCTAAGAGAAGGGTACTATGACCCATAAAGCATTTACTTATGTTGTGGAGCCGCATCTGACTTGTACGCTATAAAAGTGCCTTGAGGACCACAGGGTGAAAGGTCCTACAGAACTGCACGTCTATTTGGAGTATTACTGCTGCTGTTGCTATGTGATTATACCATGTTCTCAGGGGTTTATAAGGATGGTTGAAATCAGAATACAAATTGCAATAATTACATTTATTTTCTTTTTCACATATCTGTGAAAAAAAAGGTAATCATTTTCCCTGACCATTTGGCTTCCTTTTCACTTGGCTTCACTTTGAACACTTCTTTCTAATTTTCTTTGAGAACACCTTTGTTGTACTGGCTTTTTTCCATATGGAGTGTTACATATGATGTTGGTATGGAAAGTATTACATAGTAAACAGCAGATTTAAGCTGGAAAAGATAATTTAGAGATTAATGAACGGGCTTTGAGTCTGTACTTTGATAAGACACCAGTTTGATTCTTACTGAAATCAAAGAAATCTGTTTTTCTTCCTAGAAGAATATAGTTTAGTAGCCCCTTATAAAATTATTTAATAATCTCAAAGTTGAAAAACTTTACATTAAAAAAGCAATGAAATTATCACCTGTGTTGGGTCTCCTGCTGAGGCACAAAGAAACAGGGCTGCTAACTCCAAGCACTGTAGGAATCTTACTCCCAGATATAATGGCAGTGATTTAAAATGCATGAACATTAATTTTAAAAAATTAATAAATTAAAGTAGTACCAGAAGCCTTTTGTAAGCCTTTTGAATTCACATATCTATGCTTTTCTCTGCAGAATTAGGGAAGATAATTTATTTTTTTAATCTTTTAAAAAAGGAGGAAAAAATAATGGTTCTCTGGAACACCATGAAAACATAGTCATTGTGTTGAAAATATTTGATATTTAATTTCCTCTACTACAAAACTACCTGAAAATATTGAAAAGTTAAAAAATGAAAAATAGTTTAAACTTTGAATTAGTTAACAGCTGAAAAGTTGAAGGCATTATTTTCGAAGTTAGACTGTTAAAAGTTAGACTTTTGCCTACTTCAGGAAGATATGTGTCTGCTCCAAGCACAAGAGCCTCTATTCAAGAATGTGTCCTTAATTTTAATCAGGTATTTAAGCCTAATTTAAGTCAAGGGGTCTGTAACACATGTGAAGGTAACCATATGCTGATATGCCTTTTTGAATGGGGAGGAATTTAAGCATGGGTTTACATGGTAATTGTTCTGTTTTTTTTTCAGTTGGGTCTGGGTATGCAGAAAGTAGCATTAAAGGGATCAACAAACATTAAAGCTTGCTAATTTGGTGCTCAGTATAGAGGAGAAAAAGGGCCTTTTATTTCCCTGAAATTTCTGACCTTTTTTGTTATTTTTCTTCTCCCTGTTTCTCTTTGCTCACCAACCACAGCTCTCGTTTGCTGTGGACAATTCCCAAAGGGAACATTCCTCGCTGGAGTAACTTACCCAGCTCTTTTCCTTAATTTACAGCGAGTACAGCACCCCTTGCAGATTGCATAGCAGACTCTTTGGCTGCAAGCCAGTGCTAATAGCATGTTTTCCAATAATCTAATCTCTTCAGTCACAGAGCAGAAATCAGAAAGTTAAAAGAACTTGTCTCAGTCCGCCTTTGAAATCTGTGCATGGAAAGGTTGTGCAAGTGACTACAATAAATTGCTACCACACTTGCACCCATGACTCAGTAGTTGTGTTCATAACAATCTGATGTATATGAGAGAATCCCGTATAAAGCAAGGTTTAATGTAGTGCCAGGAACAGAATCGCACATGAAGGCTTGCATGTGCAAAGAAGCCAGGAATTTCAGCCAAAGCTGAGGACATATTGTAAACATCCATGAATTAAACACCTCAACACTCCTAAAAGATAGGTATCATTTCTCCTTTGCAGATGAAGAAATTGAAGCCCAAAGATGACAAAGCCAAAACTTTTAAGTTTGGCTCTAGAAGTGAAGCAGCAATCCTTTGATTGGACTCCTAAATAAATAGCTGCATTTTCAGACCTCCGACCATCTGCATCTTCCACAGGCACTCTGAAAATCAGGTTACGTACATAGGAATGAAGCAGGAGATTAGTTGTCTCACTGGAGGCCCTGGGCTTGAAAATGTGGATGTTAAAATACTTTTAACTTTCCAGTGCTAGAAGAGGGCCATAAGCAAGCAACTTTACCAATTTTCAGATCCAAGAACCCCCTAGCTTTCTTCAAAAGCACATAAGTCAATGGTGCTGTTAGGAGGCTTTCAAATATACGGAAAGACAAAGTAGCAAGAAGTTGCTTTTATTTTCTTCCATGCTGCTTGTTTCTTTTTTATCTGTACTGGACTGTGTATAATTTGCTTTGGTGGGTGGGGAACTGATACCATCGCAATCATTTTTTCTCATTTCTAAGATTATGCAGACCTCTGGTGGCCTACAGATTACAGGTTGATAACTGGGTCCATCACCCTACTCCAGGACAGAATCCCCTATACGCACAATTTTGCTTGGTGTCACCAGGGCCATGTACTTGTGGGGAACTGCTACCTCTTTATGAGAGCAAATTGCTTGACTTGCTTCGTGCAACTCCATGAGGTCAAGGAGTCAGTTAAGAAGGATGTTTTCATACTAGGGCACAGTTCAACCTTTCTTTTCACTTACTCCATTTTGGCATCTGCTTGTGTCATTTTTTATCACAATTTTTGCTGCAGCAGCCCGGCATTTGGAGTGGTGTTGTTGCGGTCATCTCATATCCGAGCCCTGTCTCATGGCAGCCCAACGTGATGCCGCAAGCCACTAGCCACCAGTCAAGCTGCCAAATATTCATCATATTGGATGCTTTAAAAATAACTGCTGTGATTTCATGTTTTTCTAATATCTAGGGGATGTTTGGTTTTCACCGAAGCCTAACTAATTGTTGGTATAACTTATATTAGTTCTATTTGCAGTAACGGGTTCTATTTCTATCTGCATCAGCTTAACTTCATCATTTTACAGTGTGACAGAACAGAACTGAACAGTCCTCTCTTCCTCATTGCTGTAGTTATTAGAAAAATGTTCTTCAACAGGGCACTGTTGCAAGGTGCCAAGGATATTTTGCAAGCTCGCTAAGGCATCCGACACCTGAAAAAGCAGCTCTCTCAGGCCACAAAACAGCAAATGGATCATTTTGTTGTGCAGCAGGTTGGGTAGGAAGAGGCGTCTCACAAATTTGTACTTGCACGTGCAGCACAAGGTTAAACATGCGCCCTCCAGATGCTGCTGTGATCCAGCCTAAATTATGTGACTCCTACCATTGTTACTGGTGCAATAGTTTAGCAAAAGTATATTTTTAAGACCACTTGTTCAATTGTGCATAAAAAGTGTCAGATATCACTTTGGATGTACATCAGCAATGTTAAATAATATATCAGACAAATAAAACCCAGTCATCCCTAAAAGTTATAATTCATAGATTAACCATTAATCTTTCCAAATGTTTTTGTCTTCAGTTTAGGTTAAACTGGTTTGAAAGACACATAAGGCTTTATTTTTCATATTTTTTGCTGTTGTAGAAAAACATTAAAGTGGCTTCAAAACCTTTGACTTTTCAGTTCTTACTATGAAATGCTTAATGACACTCATAACACTACCCTTAAATTTCCTAGACATTTAATTCTTGGTTTGATATATAATCACATAACTTTGTTTTTCTTTACCTAGTATTGTCAATAGGTGGCCTCAGTTTATTTATTTTTTTTTAGTTTCGAATTTCCTTTTTTCTTTTAAATTGAAATTATATATCTAATCATTCCTTATCACCTTTACGTTGTCACTATTATTATTTCAAATTAAAGCCACTGAGAGAATCATTGACAAAACAAAATTCTATTAGAACATGTCACTTCTTAAAAACAGAAGTATTTTGTAAAAAAAGTTGACAAACTTTTGTCAAAATATTTTTCAAATAACTCAAAGCATGTATTCCCAACAAAGTGAAACAGATTACCTTTTAATTTTTTGTGAAATATTTCATACATTTTTGCATTTTATGGAAATTTTGCATTTTACTTTTGAAAATCCTAGTGAAATAGCATTCCCATCATCCCGTATAGATGTGATCCTTATGGGCAGACATCAGAGCAGAGCAAAATGCTCATAGAGACCTTTAATCAATTAAACTGATTTCCCAGTTGCTGCACATCCTCTCCAGGGCATCCTCAAGAGGTTGGAGCAGCCTGGCAGCTTTCAGCCTTAGGCTGAGAGGGAGGTGGTGGCCACAGGACTCCTCTTAGTGGGACAGCGCAGGTGAAGGTGGGTACGGGGGACCTTATGTCATCCTGCATTAACCTAGCAGCTGCAGGGGGTGTCTTCTACGCTGGAGGTGGCAACAAGGGGACCACAGGGCATTTTGGCCTCTGCTGGGACCGCTTCGTGCCACTAACGCACACAATAGTATTGCTGCAGGCAAACTAACTTCAGCAGGAAAGCCGTGATCAATCGGCTTACTGACCGCTGAGGTCATAGTGGCGCTGCCTGTCATTTACCTGCGTTGCTGCATGGAGCTCACCTGGTCTGTGCAACCACTGGCTACAACAGTCACTAACAACCCCGCGCAGTCTGCAGCTTCTGTTTTCAAATACAGCCTGTGCATAAGTTTTCAATTAATTTAACTCTCTGAAAAGTTTGATGTGTCAGTGTCATGCTGTTAATTGGTTTTGGGATAAAGAACATACTTTTACAGATGTTACATTTAAAAAAAACCCAACATAACACAACTAACTAGTTTTAATTCATTTTAATTCATTTTCTCTTGCAATCAGCTGAGCTGATTGATGTGCAAATCCTCAGAGAGGTGGTGGTACACCACCACATAAAAAAAGAACTGTATCCCTGCTTAAGCACAAAATGGACGATCGCCTTGATTTCATCACCAGCACCCCAATGATTCAGCTCAAATACTTCCTTGCATGGGCTTAGCTCAACTGTAAACTGCCTGCTGTGTATGACCGCGGTGATGTTAGATGTATTATGGTTTTGGGAAAGTGAATGATGCTTGGCGCAAGCGCTGAATTTCTTTCATGTGGGTCAGCGTGTGAGGCAGCGAAGCCGGTTGAGAGGGGAAGGCTCAGACTTCAAAGGGAGGGCAGCGCGCAGAAGGGGTGATGAAACAAGCCCTAACTACGTGCCATTCATAGTTAACTTCACAAGAAGAGCCAGGTACGCGGAGCTGTTGAACTGAGTCGGTTTCTCAGGAATCAGACACCTACTTAAATCTTGCCTGTCCTATTACTTAATCCAAATCAAAACAGGCCATCCAATCACAGGGCTCTCTAAAAATCAGATAACTGTACTCTGAACCATGGGCTACCCTAATGTCAATTAACAAATTAGTGAAATCTTCACCCCGTCTCTTTGCAGGAGTTTTGTTGACTTTGGTGGGCCAGGACTTCCACCAGTGAGTCTGAGCTGACTGGTGATGAAGTCTGTTGTCTGTTTTCCATCAGAGTTGAATTCAATTTCATATCATACCTTTCATGCTTTGCACTCGAAAACCTTTGACTTCTTTTTTTTTTAGACTGGCATGGGTCCCAGTGGCATGAGGGAAAGGTGAAAATAGGTGGGTCATCATCTGCTGAGTGTTGATAGCATATATATCACGACACAGCACTACAGCAGAGAAGCAGTCACTAGAGATAGTATTTTAATCATTAACTTAAATTTGAATTTTGGACAGTATTTTGTGTCACTGACAGATGGATGGTCCAGTCAGCCTGGAGAATTTACCCTTTTTCCTTTATGAAAATTTGAGATCAGTTTCCCCTTGTTACAAATTGTATAAAACAATTTTTAGAGACCTTCCAGCACTGTGATACTCCTTAGTATCTATAGTCAGGGTTCAAGTCTTGATGTGAGACTTGAATTTAAAGAGACAGGTTCCACTTCAATGTTTGCAGGCATCAGTCCAGAACAGTTCCACTGCAAACAATGTACTTCAGGGCTTTTAGTTAGCCTCAGTATGGTATGAATTTAATCGTTACACAGAAAAAATTATTTCATTCAATACAAACTTTTGATCAGTTCCACGTAGGAAAATATTCAAAATTGAGAGGATATTAAGTAATTGACCAAAGGCACATCTGAGCAATGCCAAGGCAGTGGGCTGGCTTGCTGTCTGGCTTATTAATTTTTTAACGCTGTAAACATGGTAGTAGAAAATCATAGCTTCGACATGGGATTACAGGCTTTTGCTGTCTAAACCCTTCTCCCTAGTCCCCAGCATGGAAAGTAAAATCTGTTACATCCTGCTGTTCTTTCTGTGGTTTCTGAAACAAAACTTTGAGAGAAAAACTCCGGTCTCAAAAGACCCTGTGGGAAACAAGAAACTTGCAAATGCTACTGTAGTTGTGTAATGCTGACAGTATGAGCTGAGTGATCCTTATACAGCTTGGAAGTACACGAGCATCTGTGTAAAACGCAACAATAAAAGTCTCCAGTATGTTAAAGGAAAAAAACAGGAGACGCAAACGGGAGGGGCAGGCTCTGCTGCCACCAGGACAACCTGAGCGCCAATGAACTTTGTTAGAAACACATAAACGATAGATGGAATGCTAGCATCAAGAAGAAAATTAAGCAGAAAGACTGCATATTTCAAAGAATGAGCAAGTGCAATATACAGCTGTGCTTTTTTTTTTTACTTGACAGAAGTATGTTTCTCTTGTAGGGAAGAGATTGGGGAGTCATGGGAGTCATGGTGACGTTGACGAAGTTGTTTTTGGAGTTCAGTGTAAAAACAACTGGGGATCTTCATGATGGCATCTTGCAGGATTAGAGTATTAAAATACTGTCAAATATATGCGCATCAAATATAATCTCTTGCCAAACTCATGCCTCCTTTTTTCATCTCAGCACAGATGCTTTATTTGCAAGTAACTGAGTCTGACAAGTGTCACGACATGTTGGTTATACAACTATTAGGCTATACAACTATTAGGGCTCTTTATAGAGCCCATACTTTCCCTTCTATAGCAGGTCATCATATCTACACAATAAGGAGGAGATAATGTAATTAAGTTTTTGATTTTTAGAGAAGATTCATAAAGTATAGTCTTGAAGCCCGGGTATTTGGAAACAACTACAGCTAACTAACTCTAAAAGTAAGATCTGTAGTTGCTTATAGGATTTAGAACTTGATGTGACAAGGTATTGCGTGACCTGGTCTTACCTTTACCATCACTACCAGGGTGCTTAAGGCAACTTGCCTCAGGGATCCTCTTTGGTTCCTATACTGGTTAAACTTCCTGGATCCCTGAATGTTGGTGGTGCTCCATAGTACGTGGGAAAAAAAAGTCAATTTCCCTTCTCTCTCCATGAAAAGAATTTTTCAGTTTATTTACAAAACTCTCTGGAATGAGAAGGAGCCATTTGTGGTCGCTGTGGCTGATTTCTGTTGTGCTGAAAATGCTAGGAGACTGCATGAAATTCTGCACCCCTGGTGAGATTTTTCAGCCTGGGATGCTCTTTCTAACCAAATTTAGGGGAAGTGTGTTCTGGCGGCCAGTATACTTAATTTTCAGGATCACTTTGCTAGACATGTGTTTAATAACGATGAGGCATTCCCCAGTGAGATCTTGGCCATTTGGGCTGAAGGTCTCCTTGCTCGTAGACACCACTATAAAATGGTTATGGATACTCCCTGAGACGGTGGGACAGTACCATACTCATGTTTCTGTTGCTCATTAGAACTGTTGACACTTAGTGAACAGAATAGGTTGGTTTCTTTTCCCTCAGATAGGAAGTGCCTTTTGAGGAGGAAAACATTCTGTCAAGCCAGGCAGATGTTTTTCGGTCCTTATGGGATCTTTTTCCTTCAAAACACTGAAGGACACTTGAGGATCATCTTTGTTACATATTTTGTACCATAGAAGGCAGCAATGCTCTGAAGTAAAATTGAAGTCAGGCAAATCTCTGGAGGAGTTATTATACTCTTAGAAAGAAATCTTAAAGTGTTTGTGAAGCACAAATCACAAAGAGAAACAGAAGACATTAAGCCTTTAACAGTTGACTTTTAGACTGATTTTTCATCTTTGCTCCTTTGGGGCTGCCTCTCCTTTCAAGGCCGCCTCAGACTCCTATAGATCCAGGGGAGGCTGAATGGAGAGTCCACATTCCTCAGCTATCACCACTGGTTCTGTTGCATCCCAGAAAACTTATGGCCAACCCAATGCAGCAATTGCCATGTATGGGTCTACCTTCCCCACAGAGCCCAGCTGCTGCCCCATCACGACACATCAAGTCCCTTGCCTCCCTGTGGGTGATTTAAGGCCAAGCAATCAAGCAGAGCTCAGCCTGCAATGTTAAGCTCAGGTTTCATCTTGACCCAAGCTAGCGATCTGTTTAGCAGTGATAATATAAGCTTATCAAACCCACGTGCACTTGCTCTCTGAGACATGTCCTACCACTCCTGGGCTTCCTCCTTGCTCTGCACTGCATGTTGCCTACATGTTGGTTCAGTGGTTTTGCCCCACCATTGCATGTTCCGCTTCTAATGCACAGAGAAATGCTGTCCAAGAAAGAGTCTGAGGAAATACACTGTGGTTTGCAAACTGAATTCCTTAATGACTTTCTCATTAGAAGAGCTCATTGCCAAATGCTGTTTGTGTTTGCTTAAAGGACGGTCCGCATGATTAAGAGTAGCTCTGCTTTACGTGAAGTACTGTTCTCAGCCCACTGCCACAGGCAGCTGCTTTGCACTAGGCGAGAGAGAAATGAACACCAGTGAACGCACAGAGCAATCAAGTGACGCGAGAACCCATGGGATATCCCATCCCAAATCCTCACCACCACAAGGGCTAGTGCCCATGCGGATGCCACATGGTGCATCTCGCAGCAAGGGGCAGCCCAACCAGGGAGGCTGAATTCCAGAGCAGCTCTGCTGTGAAAATATTTCCTGAGAACATGTGAACCCAAGAAACCAGAAGTAGCAGCAGTTCTCTAGCAGGGATGGGTTTCATTTGCCTAGCACATCCATTTCAAGATCAAGCCTCTAAACAGACATCTTATATCTGAAGATTGGTGATGAGACAGTGCACCTCAGCTGCAGCAAATGGGCAAAGAATATTCTTCTACCTCGAGCTGTTCCCCTGGCTTTCAGAACATATGCCCAGCTGGATTTCTCCTGCATTTTCTTATTTTCTGTTTTTGATCCCATAAATTTTACTCTATATATAAAATAAAACTGATAGAAAAATTTAAGTGCAAAGGTTTTAGAATTTATTTGCTGCATGCCATCAAAATCTCCTATCACCTCATCATTGAAAGTTCAGATTCAAATTCAGCTCCTTGTCCCTAACTTTCTATATTTAACAGAGAAACCACAACTCATTGTTTCCAGAGCAGGGCTTTGGAAAATATTCTGAGAAAGGAAAATCCACAGTGATTTCATTTGCTAATGAGGCTTAAAACTAATATCTGGACAAACAGCTTGCACAAAAAAAGGCCTCCAAGCCAAAAAGGGCTTAAAGCCAGGCAGGGGAAAAGAATAGTTCAAGATTAACTTAGTGTCTTCTCTGATCTCCAGTATTTAGGTTTTATAAAAAGAAAAATGGAGGGATGGATTCTGGACCTAAAGCCAGTCACGAGCCTGCACATAAATACTTTGTATCTGATGAGTCAGCAGGGCTGGCTGATGCTCATGTAAGAGATGGGGAAGAACTTGTCTACGGGTCGGTGTGCTCCCACCCCTTGCTTTGCCCATTGCTGTGCTGTATTTTCTATCTTTGAGAGTCTAGGATTTCACGGTGGTTAAATAGTGTTTGAATACAAGAGGGCAAACTGCTCAATGTCTGGTAGGGTCATCTCTAATGGCAGCCACTGCTCCTAACAAGCCGTGTGTAGAATACTTCATCCTCATACAAGTCAGTTCTGAGGGTTGTAGAGAATTTTTTATAGTTAATTTTACTTGTCTTTATAATGGAGCAGGTTGCATCAAAGACCAAGTGGTTACAAGCGAGAGCATTTCTTGGACCCATTTGCAATGCTAAAGCCCAGACCTCCTGGTTCTGCAGCCAGTGCCCAACCCACGAGGCCACAGCGCCTGCCCCTCCGCCAAGAGACCGGACCTCTCTTTGTCCCTCTTACCACTTCTAAAACTTGTGGCTAACAGGAGTGCTCTGCGCTCTCCTAGTGCTTTTTCACCTGTAGACTTCAAAGTGTTTCTTAAAGTGGATATACATTACTTACCCATTTCTACTGTTGACCTAAGTATAGAAATTTGAAGCAATGCTTACACCAGGTGTACCATGGCTGGATTTCGCCAGATGGGGTTTATGTTCCCAGCTTGTTGCGGCATATCACTTAAACTCTGAGCTCACAGTGTCTGATATGGAGAAAAAAAGGGTAAAACTTCTGTTTGCTTCTTCGTGGTTGTGGTGTGCAGTTGCTGAAGTGCTTGAGATCTGCAGGCACTAACACCTTGCTGCAATCAGAGAGGAATAGTAATGGCTGGTTCTGTACCCAGCACTTGTAAGTTTCCTCCCTGTGGCAGAAAGATGTTTCAGAGCCTGAGTTTGCCCTGTTTCCTTCTGGAATTCCTTTGACCCCACTTGGCCTCTGCAGGAGGGGAGGGACCAGCCCCTACATTGCAGGCATCAGGCAAGTGCCTGGATCTGAACCAGAGCGCGAGGAGGCTGAGAGGTAACGAGAATGAGATCTTCAGCTGGAGCTTGGAGATCCCTTATTTCAAACATGCTATCTCATTTCCTAGACACAAATATTTTTCCTCCATCATTTATTTTCTCCCAGGTTCAATGACAAAGCCCAGTGCTGTGCTTTCAAATGGTACCAATTTCTGGGGCACCCAGCTGTCCCAGCTTTGCTTCTTGCCTGAACCAGAATAAGGGTCTATCTAGCATTCAGAGCAAGCGCAATGAGAGACAGTTTCATTACACAGACACAGGGCTCAAAGAAATGCCAGGCACAATAGGAGACAATCAAAAAAGGATTGCTTTAATAGCTTTTAAGAGAAAAAATGTCTTTCTTCATTTAAAATGTCAGTTCTGACTTTTCAATGAGAATGTGCCTCTATGCATTTCCAAGAACAGGAGCTTGTTTTGCTTCACACATTGAGTTATGACATAGCATGAAATTAACCTTTAAATGGAGCTTGACTTACATATTTTAACTTATTCCTCCCTTCATAACACTAACAATATGATTCTCCATTTGGAACCACAGGCTTTTTTTTTTTTTTTTTTTTTTTGTTGTTATTTGTATGATATGTATCTGGGATGCATGAAAGGAAGCAGAAATTGTGAAAATGGCTAGGAGTACATTTTATTTTATACTTAATACTTCTGGAGTTAAAGAGGAAATGAAAACTGGCCATCTAATGGATCTTAGCTATAGAGAACCATCTTTTGGTAATAAAGTATTGCCTGTCTCAAGGGCACACACACAGAGCTTGACCTCAGAGCAGTTACACATAATGTTTTCTCTGTCGAGAGAATCTGATCATAATGATGTGTCACAGGTGCTCACACATAATATGTTTCCCGTCAAAAGTGATCATCCATATTTTATATAGCAGCTTTGATGACAAATATTTTGTACTTCAGCTGCTTTTTCTTCCCTCTGTCAGACTTAATGAAGGAAAGTCATGGATAGTTTTTAAATAATGTCAGCTTCTTAGATCACATTACTGTGTCTGCCTTTGAAAGTAGCTTCATACAAGAGCCACAAGGCAGAGGAGAGAGAGAGAGAGGGAAGGACATTTTCATTTACTTAACTTTAAACAGAAAGCCAATTTTTCAGGCTCTTAATTTCAAAATCAATATGCTCCGTATCTTTGGATTCTTCTCAGAAAAAAAATATGCTGTACTTATCAAGCACTTTGTATTTTGAGAGTCTAGTGAAAGCAAGTCTGATGATAACTGAACTGGGGTCACAGCTTCTCATTACGCACAATGCCATTTATTCTCATAGTAGTGGTGTGTCCTGGTGGTAAAAACACTTTCCTCCAGGTTGTTCTACAAAGTGAGTGCCTTGGGGGGCACAGAGATTTGGGTTCTTATGTTCTCATTGAAATTTTTTGCCTGCAGCAGGGCCAAAGTTTGCTCTTCTCCTTGTGTTCAGCCCTACTGAGAGAAATAACCCTCATCCCTCATTCTGGTAATGAAAGAGGAAAAGTGAACTTGAACTCCCTTTGAGGTTTCTCAGATTGCGGGACTGTCTGGTCATTGAAACCTCAGAGCATAGAGGAGTGCTTTTCCATTCATGGGCCACGTCTTTTCTGCCAAAACTGTTAGTGAACAAAGTACAGAGGCATTCCTGAACTTCCCTGCCACCAGGCAAACTCCCCTGAGCCAGCAGAGAGTGGTGGCTTTCAACCTGTGAGCCGTGGATTCATAGGGGCTTCTGGTCTGTCTCCAAGAGATCCACAGAAGGGAGCTGACAAAAGCCAGTTCATTGTGCATGCAAGCTGGTTAGCAGTGTCTGCAGATAAAAATAAAATCAAAACACTAAACCAGACAAGCAAAATATGGCATGTGCATATTTACAAAATTATCACTGGCCTGAGGAGAAGGCAGAACAGGAAGCCAATAGTATTTACAAACAGGATTTACAAGTGTAAATGAGGACTGGATTTCTCTTACACATGCAATATAACCAGATATCTCAAGTTGAGAGATGAAAGCTTACACTTAGAAAATGCCTGGGTTTTTCATACAAGACGAGGTCATAAAAGTGGGGGACAGGGTCTGGAGCTATTTGATGCTTAATTAATTTGCAGATCCAATTCCTATTTAAGAATACAATGAGGAAGGAATTAAAAGTAGGTAACAACATCTAAAGTACAGGAAGATGCAAAACTTTATTCTCTAGCACTAAGAAGCAATACACTGATTAATGTCTGCTACTGAAAAGATAGTCTGCAATAGCATCCTCTTTTCTGCTAGCCCCAAGCCCCTAAAGGGGAACTGAATAGTCTTAAGCAATGAGTGTAATCAGTTTTCCTTTCCTTGTCTGAAGAATTAGAACAATTCAATTGAAAGGCAAATATAATCCTACCTATGCTCTATGCAGGGACTGGAGCAGGGTAAATGCCACAGTTAAGTCGGAACATCAGGTTGTAATTGTTAGAGATTAAAAACATGCCAGAGAGAACATTCCAGGGAAAGAAGGAGGGTGAGAAGGATGGCTCTCCTGTGTCTTTTTATTAAGGCAAATTAGCATCAGATCTTACAAGGGCATATTCCTGTGCAGCAGAACTCAATGAAACGGCATTTAGTCGAAGGAAATTATACACTAGGTTGATTTTTAATCATTCGGCTAGGAAAAGCAAAGATAAGTGAACATGTATTTATCTGCTGAACCAAGTGCATACAAGTCAGAAAAGCCTGTGAAAATAACTAAAATAAAAATAACTGTTCTGTGGGATGCTGCTGTTCCATAAAATTTACTTCAAGTATAATTTGCTGTTAGCTATTTCTGCAAGATGTGAGCATGTCAGCTGAGCGTCTCATTTTTATGCAGATCAAATAATCGCTTAAATGAAATGTCAGGTCATAAGAGACACAAGAAAAAATGAAGCAATCTTCAAGAGCTGTCAGAGAGGTGGATGGTCCACTCTTCCAAGTGCACAGGAAGCATTATTTCATGGTCTTGTCTAATATCTTGTTCTCTCACCACTTTTTTGGTTTGTTTTTTTTTTTTTTTTTTAATGTTTGTCTTCTCAGTGCATTCTAACGTGAGCCAGGGTTGCCAAGGAGGGTGTGCTACATGTTCTGACTACAACGGATGTCTGTCATGTAAGCCCAGGCTCTTTTTTGTTCTGGAGAGAATTGGCATGAAACAGATTGGAGTATGTCTTTCCTCGTGTCCGAGCGGATACTATGGGACACGGTATCCCGACATTAATAAATGTGCAAGTAAGTGCTGGGGAAAGGGGAAGCGCATGGATTTGTTTATTCTCTCTTGAATGCTGTGTCCCCTTAGGAGCCAAATCAACAGAGAAGCAGATAGACAGGCCAGATCTTTATTTGTTCAGTTCTTTTATAGTAGTGCAGTCAATATTAACCTGAGCAAAAAGTTAAGGTAAAAGATCACAAAATGGCCCAAATCTCAGGCATCCCAGCTCTGTGTGAATGACCTACGTAGGATGCAGGTGGTGGTCTCCCCCTTTACACCCCCATATGAAAGGGAAGCACCAGTGGGTGCCAGGCACTGCCCTCTGGCAGCAAGAGGCAGCAGCGGCAGCTCTGAGGAGTGGGGGGCAAGGGATGCTCAACCCTTTAACCCATTGCCCTTACCCACCTGACCCCTGCGGCAAGGAGAGAAGATGGCAGGTGGCATTCTTTGGAGACGCGGTTTGCCCTGGTCTCTTTATAGCTTGTCTCTCAATTTAGTCCTCTAAATGCCTGTAGCGGCTGGCCGGGTTTCAGCTAGCCAGGTCTCAGCCTCATTGGGGGGGAGTTACCAATTCATGCTGCCACCAGGCTGGGAGACAGAGAACCCAACTCCATTCTTTACTGCTCAGGAAACATTTTGACCCCACTATGTATTCTGAACCATAATGAATTGGAAAAGATTGCTATGTCCTCCCCACACCTCTTTTTGTTGTTGAATATTTAGTATCTAGTGAATGGACCCCAGAGCAAAGTCTTACANCCTCCCCACACCTCTTTTTGTTGTGACATGAGTGACAACCAAGCAACTGTCCCAGTTTTTACCTGGTAGTAAAAGTTATTTAATGAAAGGACCCCAGAGCAAAGTCTTACGGAGTAACTTGACACTGTAAAGTATTTGCTCACTTTTTAGTAGCGTGTCGCCTTGCATATCAGACATGAGCTGTGACATACACAAGTTTTTATGTATTTCTTTTAAAAATACCTGAAAACTGGGAAATACACCACTAATGCCAATTTGGGTAGTCATATAGAGAACACATGAAATACTATAGGAAATTTGATTGAACATCAAAGAGTCATTAAAAAAAATAAAAATATGTTAATGCAAAACAGTGCTAAGGAGATTCTAAATTCTGGAATATTTTTATTTCTCCTGGATGGATGGAGATAGAAGGTGTGGAACTGGCCCAGTACCTGTGCCCTGTGGGGTTAATTAGTACCTATGCTGTGTCAGGGCAGAAGCAGTATATTGTTATTCTGATGTGCTGTGCTCTGTCTTCTATTTGCATAGGTCTGCAAGAAGACAAGCAGTGTGAGGATCAGGCCACCCTGATTAAATCCTCACTCATGTCAAGGTCGCTTGTGGCTGGCCTCACTGTGTGTGCAGCCCACGAAGAAGATCTAAATATAATTTGCTTCCTTTCAAAATTGTTTAATATTGCTAGAATTGCGCTGTTCTTGTATATGTGAGAGAACCCATGGCATTTTGTGGCAAAGAGTCACAACATTGTTGTTTACTGTGTGCATTTCAGAATGTAAAGCTGACTGTGATACCTGCTTCACAAGAAACTTCTGCACAAAGTGTAAAAGTGGGTTTTACTTATACAGTGGAAAGTGCCTTGAAAAGTGCCCTGATGGGCTGGAAGCCAACAATCACACGATGGAGTGCACTAGCATCGGTAAGTCTGGTCCCCCCGTGTCCTGCCTTGCTTTCTCACAGGGTATGGGGGATCTAAGGAGGGCATGAGTTGCAAGATCAGTTACATCACCAGGGAAATGCAACTTAAAATAAAAATGTTCTGCATCACAAGAAGTATTTCCACAGCACAACAAACCCAAGCCTGTCGTTTCACAAGAGGCACAAGCTCAGTTGTGTCCCACAAACACAGCCTTGATGCTAAGGGCAGTTCTGCCTCAGGAAATGCAGCCTGTTTGGTCTTCCCTGAGGTAGAATGACAACCATCTCTTACTTGCTCTCTTACAGGGTTATGCAGCACTGCTAACATCAAAGGTTCAAAAATCCTGAGCCAGACCCCACATATAGTTGAAAGATTAAAATACTAACTGCTTTGCTTTAGCTCCCTTGTACTACCTGAGCCTTCAAAGCATATGTGCGTCAACATTTTGAAGCTTACCTTCACAAAGGTGAAGGCTAGAAACTAAAATATTAAGGAAAAAAAAAAAACAAAACAAAACCAAAACCCCCCAAGTGGTATATGTGCATAATCACCTGACTCCAGAAACTGAGGATTAAAATAAAACACCGAATAGTGTCACAGAAGGAATGAGATTGGCGACACTGGTCCTGTGACTCATTGGCTGCAGAGAAGAGACCTGCTTTTGTATCTTCCCAGCCTCTGACTCACAAGCTCTGATTATTCACGCCGGGGCAATTTTAGAGGTCACCACACCTAACTCCATCCCTCTGCCACCCCTTCAGCTGAAAGCAGAATGAGTGATATATTTGCCCCTGCACTGCTGCAGCTGACATCCCCTGCCATGGGCATGCCAAAGCTGTGGCAAGGTTCAGCCTATTTTAGTACACCGGCCGTGAATTGTGGTGGCTGAGGGTTGCGAACTGTGGTGGAAGCAGTAACCTCTTCAGCCACCAGCAACCAGGGAGCACTTATGCACAGTCTGGCCATGATGGAAATCTCCTCCCCCACAGTATCATGCACATAGCTCTCCCTGGCAATGCATGTTTTGGAGGAGAAATAATGCAGGAATAAAAATAATGTACAGTAGTCTGGCATTTTCTTTCTCAAATAGATATTAGTTCAGGTGGTAGGGATGGTTTTTACAGTTTTATTTTCAAGCAAAGACTTTCTTCTTTGAAAGAAATTCAAGGGATCATTTTTGTTTCTTGATGGCTGTTTCCAAGTGCTGTAGACGTAGCTGCTTTAACAATGAGTCAGTCTCTACTCGGAAAAGCCATTTAAAGCTACGGAGGAAAAACAACCTTTTTGTGCACGTGAAGGCCAATTATTTTAACAGGAGAGCTCCAGTGTAATATGAAAACCAAAATGACCCACATGACAATTCACTGGAGTAAGGCTCAGAGATTGCTTGAGGTCAGTTATATTTTTAGGTTTTGAACAAATTGGAAGTAAATTCTGGAGCTGGAAAACTGTTGACTTACAAATTCCTCCTTATAGAGGGGCTGGAAGTCTTTCCTTCTTCAGCGGTGGTTTGTAGCCTTAAGCATGCATGTGAACATAAAGTAAATATAAATGTTTACTATCTTTTATCAAGAGAAGGACACCGAGGAGATGGCACAAAAGAAGGATGGTTATTAAGAGCATGTGGTTAAGCTTCCAAGGTTACTCCCATTTTTGTCTACACTGTTTGGACAAGTGTTCAGCTGCACACCTTTTGAGTTCCAATAATATGGGATGTGCATTCAGATCACTGTGGTTTAGAAAGCGTAACCCACACTTTTCTGAAAAGCTTGCAGCCACCTGACCCAAATTCTCCTCTGCTTTGCCTACTTACAGCTTGTATATGCTACAGATGATGACTCTTTCACTATTTAAGCTGAATATCACGCAGCAGATCACCAGAGATACTTGATTCTTAATGTAATGCTGTTTGATATCTGTTTGTCTTTTGTAACTGTATTGATTTCCAAACTCAATACTTTTGAGACCAGCTGCAGCAGCTTGACCCAGTGACTGCATTTGCCTTTCACATAGACATGACAAAAGTTTCATTCCACTGAAGCTACAAGGATTTACACCTCCACAAAACCAAAGCAACCTCAGTAACTGATTTCATTGAGACCAATTGTGGTGTTGTTGCCCTGTTTCAGCAATGGAATTATGAAACAATGAGTACAAAATAGTAACCAACATAATTATTTGACATTATGTTGTGCAGTATATCCTCAGCAGTCCAATTTCTGTCAATTCACTGCTGCAAATCTTGATTAATTCCATTATTTTTTGCCACCTTTTGGCTGATGCAGAATAAAATTAATGTACCGTATGCATTGTGTATACAACAAGATATTGGCCAGGCTCAGCTTGTCCTATGTTTATTGCAGTGCACTGTGAAGCTAGTGAGTGGAGTCCGTGGAGCCCTTGCACAAAGAAAGGAAAAACATGTGGTTTCAAAAGAGGAAATGAAGTAAGGGTCAGAGAGATCGTACAGCATCCGTCAGCAAGGGGCAATCCTTGCCCAGCTACAAGCGAGAGCAGAAAATGTATTGTACAAAGAAAGAGATGTCAGAAGGAAGGAAAAGGTACCACGTTATCATCATCATAATATGAGATTGGTATTGTGCTTGTTTAATAACTCACATCTGAATTCCTAGGCCTCAATTGCAGGCTTCACCAAAGTTCCCATCGATGTGGTGTTCTTTGGGCTGGAGAGAACTGTGCCCTTGTCTGGAGTAAATAAAGTCCTAATGTTGCTCCAAAAAATGCGCTTTGTGTGATCTAGAGAGAACAGGGTGGCTGGATGGGAAGGCACATTCTCTCTCGGTTCTGCTGAAAGAGCTGCCAAGATGAGGGGTTGCATGTGGAGCTCAGAACAAAAAGACCCATCGTAAAACATGTCATGGTGGGAGTTGTTTGTTGGGTATCAGGCAGCCAAGTTTCACACTTCAACTGGGATTCCTCCAAAACAATTCCTGTTTCATGCTTCCCTGCAGGTAAGACCATATCTCTTGCAATTGCAGCCCTGTGGCCTCTCTCCCACCCTGAACTCTTTCTGCTAGCTCTGGCTGAGCAACATGGCCTGATCCTGCCATCTGCATGGGAGAAAGACCACAACACTGCACGGCAGCCAAGGGAAACTCTGCTTGGCTTCACCCAATAAGCAAGAGTGCCAGCAGAACTGCCCCTCCATGCAGGCCACCTTGTTGGACTTATTCCCCATCACAGCACACAGTGAATGGCATCCCACATGTTAAGAACGGGAGATGCTTAAGAAGTCTAAGAAATAATAATTCCACTCAGCAGATACTGTTGTTCCATTGTTCCCTTTTCTCCCCTTCTTGCAGCAGGGAAGTTACTGCTTTGTCCCTGGTACAGTTACTCTGGTTGGCACAGGAGTGTCAAGGGAATATTTCCTTTTCCCCATCCCTCCCATTTTCCCCATCCTTCCTATTTCCCCATTCTTTCTATTTATCTCTTTCCTCCCAACTCAAAAGCAAGGTTTCACCCTTTTCGAGGATGAGTGGAACAGGTGGAGCAGCTGCCCCCTGTGTGAACATGTGTGAGCCAGCCTGAGCTGCTGGTACCAAGTAGTAACTTACTGTTTCATTGATAAATGATCGCTAGGGTTGCTGCAGATTACATATAGAAATATTAAAGGGGTTTGGAGCTTGTAATCATTTTGAAGGTTGGCTTGTTCCCTAGGGTTATACCTCATGAGAAGGGAAATAACTTTAGTAGGAGGATTTTACGAACCAGACAGTTACAGGTGCATCCCCCTCACCCAAGAACTGGCTAGATCTACTGATTTATGGAAACCTATAGGGTAGATGTCACCTCCTCCCCCTTGTGTCAGGCAGTGCCTTGAAGAGGTAAAGAGGTGTATCGCCTTCAGGGGAGCAGCCAAGGCAAGCTGTTTACAGATTCCCTTACGCTTAGAATCTATGTTCAAAATGTCCATGCTTGCTCCTGCACAGTGGCACAAATGGAAACACAGCCTCTCATTAGCCCACTGTAACTGGGGGAAGAGTCCTTTTTTTTTCTAGCATAGCTAATTTTGCAAGAGCTGAAAATATAGGATGGAACTGTAATTTTGGAACTGTGAAACTGGTTTTTTTTTTGAGGTGATAATGATGTTGTGCATTTGCTTATGGCAATTTGGCAATCTCTTCAGATTGAACAAGACATTTCTCTTTGAGAAATGCCTGCTGTTCTTATGTAGTAAGTACTTTAGAAGAAACTATTCACGTATTTTACCGTCAATTCTTATTTTATGGGATATGAGCCAAACCATACTTGAAAAATACTGCGCACCACAAGAATTTGTTCACAATCACAAATCTATCTTTTTTTTTTTTCCTTCAATGTGTGTAAAGGTGGGTTGTTGTTTTTTTGCCTTTTGAGCAAGTCACAGACGATATATTCTAGCCTGTTTTACACTCAGTAGACAATTCCTTCAAAACCAATGCAGGCAGATGGAACCTATGTTCCAACTCTACCCGTGCCCTTGGGATTTGTATGTCTATGCCTGAGACCTTTTTTTTACTGTTCTGAAATCCACCATTATATACTCCTCAGTATCCACAAAAGTCTGTCCCATTCACTTTCGTACACCTTCACAGGGAGATGAATTTAAAATCATAATAAAGATAATTCTTAATAAAACTGAAGACATTCACACATAGGTTAAAATAGCTTTAAGGGATGGATTATGGTGAGAACCCAGGAAACTGAGAATTAAGCTAAAAGTTTTCCTTCTGTTCCTACTGGAGGAAATGAAGCTTTCCAACTTGATCTCCAGGCAGCTTATCTTCCCTAGTGCCACTGTCCCTTATCACACAGAGAGAAATTTCTGTTCCCATTTGAACAACAGAATAATTGCACGAGGAACCAAGCCAGGCTCTGTTCTTACAGCTAGCTGCATCCAGTCAGTGAGTTCAGAAGGAGGTAACAACAAAAACACTTTGGGAAAGGGAAAGTAAATATGTTTGTATTTACTGTAAAGAAATCTTGAAAATGGTCTTTTACATCGCATGCCTCCCCATTGCCGCTCAGGCATTGCTTTGGAATTTAGCTTTCATGGCATCAGCTTTTGAAGTCCAGCAGCAGTTACCAACAGTGCTGCTAATCTTTTCTCTGCGGCCACGAAGAGGGAGTTAGCTCGGTCAGCCTCTGCCGTTTCCGTGTGGAATAGATGTCTGTGGCCGAGGAAGTAAGGGCAAAGACCACATGATGACGGGGTGTGCTCGTCACAGATGCCTCAACAACTTTGCTCAAGAAGTTGAGATCAGAGACAGGATGTTAGTCAGTTAAGTCGCTGCTATCGCACAGAAGCAAGGACATGTTTCTGGAATGGCTACGCAAAAAAAGATAAAATGGATGAAGAGGGTTTTTTTGTTTATTTCCATCTGCTGGTGTGTCATTAAAGCTTGTGAGGTCTATTACAACTCTTTTTTCCCTTTGCTGGCTATAAAACAAAGTTTTACTGGGAGAAGGTGCTAGTATTTTCAGAATGAAGGCAAACAAACAGGAATAGTGAGGTTACAAATAGTCCAACTAGCCTAAAATATTCTTCTTACTCATTTTAGCACTAAATTATTGATCCCAGTGTGTTCTGACGTGGCAATTCCCGTATGTTTCACATACAGGCTCCTTTTATAATTCAGTCCCATCCAAACCTCACTGTAATTTATTTCATAATTCCCTTTTTTTAATCCCATGATGATGAGTTCTTCTTAGTCTGCACAACTACATGATTTTAAGTTCCAGTTTCTTCTTCTTCCTTTCTCTCCCTCACACGTTTTGTTTTGTTTCCCCAGTGCAGCGCACTGTTGCTGTTACCTTCCCACACTTAACATCTTCTTGGCTCCTAGCTTTCACTGACAGGCGTACCTTGAGAGTCACGTGTCTCCTGTAGCCATGCCTATTAACGCCAAGTGGCAAATAGATGTACTGGAAAAGCATAACTTGCAGAGCTCTTCAAACACTGCAAATTAGCCATCAATATTATTTCTTTGCCTTAAGAAATGTGCTCTGGGCAAACACAAGTCCCTTTGGACTGCTGTCTGCAAATGTGTGAGATTGACTTTTACTGGCCAAAAGACAAATATCAGAAGTGCATACAAAAGTATTTGTGGGGAAGGAATTGCATGTTTTCATGCATGAGTAATTCTGCCAAGAAAAGAACATTCACCATATGACTTTCTGATGAGTCCCAACTAAACCCCCAGAGAGCAGGCACTTTTAAATGCTTTCAGAGAACACGTTTTGATCAGTTTGAAGAGACTGAAAACACTCACCAAAAGACTAAGTGCGCAGTTATGAACAAGAAAGACATCTTAGAAAGCTGGGTATTATGCAAGCCAATAGATAGGCTACATTGGTTACACACAGTTGTACTGTTGTAAACAAATAAATAATGCATTTCAGTTGTTGCTTGTTCATATATTGATTTATTTGCATGCTGATGGCATTTAGAAGTTTCAGGGAGAAAACTGATGTTAACTGCATCCAGTTCTGTGCAAACACAGACCAAAGTTCCTATTCCTGACAGGCAAAAATTCAAGCAGTAGACGTGAAGACATGGTGGGATGAACGTAGAATAGCGTATTTCTTTTTCACTGTGGAGTGTAGGGATTGTCACCTTCTAGAGTCTGAAAGCAGGATACTGCTATGAAAGAAAGAAGGGCAATTTATTAAGAATTCACAAGACTGCAACCCCCTGGAGGCAAGGTAGCTTGTCAGTTAATGGTTTGTGCTGTAAGGAGAATATGGATATTACGATGTGATTTTTTATTTTTTTTTAGTGTACAGCAAGTATAAGAGAGAAAGCAGTATCTTTGAGATGAGGAGCTGATGCAGACTGGTGAACAGAAGGGAACCAAGGGAACACGATTTGTTGTTGAGCAGTTTTAATGAGGAAGTGTATATATTTTGGGGAAGTAAAGTAAAAGAAATGCTTCTATACTGCACTGCGTACATATGAATATAAAAATCCAGGTTTGATTTGAATAGCGTGGAGAACTGAGACTCACGTCATCTCTGTTGTTTCTTTGAACTAGGTCCTCCACCCCTTATTGCTATATGTCCACATAATGCTTCAAACATATTAATTAGATCATGTCTGAAATTGTCTTCAGTTGCCTGTGGTGTGAGGAAGGAATCCTGTCAGGCATCCATCAGATTTCTAAAAGCACCACTCAGCTAAAAATCCCAAGCCATTCATCAAGAATTTACTTTAGTTGAAAACAATGTAGCTTAATACTAACAAAATATTAGGCAATAAACTATTTTCACTCACTTAACTTAAACTCATTGAGCTACCCACCCTAATGTACATGCTCAGATGCCATATGGATTCATGCAACAACAGAGCACAGAGGGCTTTGGAGTCTAAACTAAGTTGCCCCTTTAGTATTTCTCACAAAGAAAAGTTTCCGTAGTTGATCTCCGGTTGCGGTGCACTAATTTCATTAACAGTCAGTTAAGCCGTGCCAGGCCAAACACAGAAAGAAAGAGAGAGCCCCTGCTAAAATAAAAGAAGAGTAAGTTATAATACATTTTAAAATGTATGTGGAAGTAAAGGAGTGAAGGAAGCCATTTGAAATCAGTGGGAGTTTCACCACTTCTTTGTAGAGGCTTTGAATTGTGGCACGTAAAATCAGGGTTTTGTGATCTTCACAACCCATAGAAACTATTACGTAGCCACTTTAGACTTGAGGAAGTATGTGCCACATTAATGTGTTTATTCATGTGGTAATACCCATTTTTCCCAAAAAATTCTGGACTGCCAAGCCTCTGGAACAGTTGCTTGTGTGTTTTGTTGAGCTCTTTTGTCACTCTGGACAATCTGAATTTGACGTGGACGCGATTTTCACAGACAGGGTTTGGCTATCTGAGAATTCAAAGAATGGCAAAGTGCAACCCCACTGAGGCTCCCTAGGCTTGGCAAGAGCATGATGGGATTCAATGAACTTAAGCTGGACAGCTAAAAATTAGCTGGTTTTGTCAAAACAAGAGTCATGGTGACGGTGGGGTTAATACTGCACCTAGGGACAGGGATCCATGAGACTGTAAGATGGATTCTTAGACGGGGAAAATAATTTGCCTCCTGAAAGCACCTCTTTCTTTCCAATGACTGTTAAGGACAGCCCAGTGTGAGCGATCTGGACTTTTACCGGCTAACTTTCAAATTAAAAGGCACATTTTCTCCATCTGCACAGCAATGACTTTGCAACACTGCAAAATCTAAGCCAAGGCTCACCCTGGCTGACCCTGTAAGCAAGATCAGCATGTTTCAGGGGATCCATGGGTCAGCCACAGTAAAAGAAAAAGTAGAGCTGAAAAACACTCATTCCCAATACTAATTTCATTTAGTGTTGGCAAAATCAGGGTTAGAGCAGTGTTTTGCTGTGTTTGTTGATAAACTTCTAGTAATGGCTGTACACCTGCTTATTCAAGGGTGAATTGCCCTTTACAAAACAAGCTCTGAATAGTCTGCCCCTATACACTCCACACACCAAAGATAAAAGTCTCTTCCCAGGGCAATGGAGGCCCACATCAGTCCAACAATTCCTCACTGTACTATTTTTAAACATTTTTTTCTGATTTAAAAAAAAAATAAAAGGCATTGGGGGAAATTCTGGATATTTTTAGTACTAGGTATTTTAACTTATTAATTTTCAAGTCCTTAGCATTGCTACATGGGAAAGTGAGACATTCCAGTCACAGCTCATCCCAAAAGTCCCATCGTCTCCCTCATGTACAGCTCAGTGGCACTTAAAACAAGAGGGATGGAGCATGTGAGCCGGGGAGACATCACAGTGCACAGTTCGCTCGTATAACTGTGAGAGATGGGGTGTTCCTGTGTGAAGGTCACTAGCGTGGTTATGGTTAATGACCTTACTCCATGGTGGGTCACAGGACTTCTGAAGCCTCAAAATGAACACAAAGCTAATTACTGCATCCCTGTGTTTACATACTGCATACGCCAATGGGTCATAACTCTGGCTTTTGCGAGGCTGAGTTACTATAATTGAGGAATCTGTCTTGTGAAGAGTTTGGTTGTTTATTTTCTGTTTGTTGCTGCCAAGAGGACCTCTCATTTCCTTTCCTTGCAGGGGTTTTGACTCTTTAACTTTAACACATTTCCAGTCTCCAAGAGTAAGGCTGTTGAGACTGGGAATCCTCTAGTTGCAACATGAAGTGAAATGGGGTCCTGGGGATACCCCAAGCAAGGCAGGGCGCAGACGGCACAGGGCTGCCCACTGCCGCGGCCGGCAGACAGGGGCGCGATCAAGAGCTAGAAATCTGGGGGAGAAGAGGGGAAAAATAGGCCCGATATGGGTCGGAGTGATTTGTGAATCCAAAAGAGCTAATGGTAGAGAATGCACAATTCAAGGGCTGAAAAGGTTGGAAAAAGCCATTTTTAAACTTTAATCACAGCATTTTCAAAATTTAATCACAGGCAGTTTTGAAAGTCTTATTCGGTTACTACCTGCAAGGTTAGACCTTAAAATCTGAACTAATTAATAGTACTATTGCCTTTTGCTACAAGCATGTTTATTTTGCTTCTGTTAGCGTGAATATTAAAATCTCATCATGTCTCCCAGTTCTGACAGCCATGTATCCACCACGCAAGCAAGTAATACATGCAGACGATGTGCCTCTGCACACGTGGTACTATGCACGTATGCACGCACTGCGTGCCTGTGTACCGTGCCAAAGTTGTATTGCCTGAATAATATGCATCTCAATGAACAGTCAGGCTGAAAATGGCTGTGGCTATACACCAACTTGTCAGGTATTAAAACTGGTTTTAGCCTCACAGGGTGTTGGCTGACGCTGTCTCTGTGCTCCTCCGGAGATGTTCTCCTCTCCTGCTGCCAGCCCCCCTCTTGCCACCTCCCGTCTCCTCCCTGTCCTGGGGGGGCCTGGGAGCAGAGGGGAGGTTGCTCAGCTGCCCTGAGGTCTTCTGGAGTGTGCTATAAAAATGTGCTGGACGCACTGCTGGTAAACGGCGTCAGCCTTGTAATAACGGGAAAGGTGTCAAAGCTGAGAAAGAAGTGTGTGGTCAGTTGCTCCCGTAAGGGAAGTGAATCAGAAAAAAAAGCTGACTGCATTCTTCTATGGGAGAGCTGTTCTCCTCAGATCACTAAACCAAATAAGGGATAGAAATCAGCGCTTTTTTCTCTTTCTGATCTTCCCTTATGGTGCCTCCTCGTGCTCCAGAATTGGCTGGCTGACTATCTTTTAGATGCCTGAGCTCTGTAGGAAAAACAGAAGGGAATACAAACCTCTCATGAACCCCTCTTCCACCCCGTTCCAAAGTCCCCATCAGGTATTCATTCAGCACCAAATTTCCATCACCTGCCTAAAATCTTCCCTCTTGAATTAAAATGTTGAGAGGAGCAGCTCCGCCTTCAGAAGGTGAAATCCACAGCTACTTCTACACTGCTGAAGAAAAGCAGGCAAAGGTCTGCTCTGTGGCCACAAGGCCAAGGGCCACCTTCTGGCTTGCATCCAGAGTAGCCGGGGCCATTCCCTCCGTAGCAGATTTGACTGGGGAAGAGGGATGGCTGTTGTAGGTCAGAGTCCTGAAACCAACTACCAGGTATGCTGCGCAGACACGCGGGGGTCTGCCTGGTCTCTGGCCTTCTTCCCCAGTACAGCTGTGCTTTACTTATCCATGGCACCTTCAGCAACCTTACATTGCTGCGTTAGGGGGAGAGGCAAATAGGAAACTGTGGCCACTGTCTCCTCTCAGCACAGGGCAGAGTATTGTTCTCTCTTGCCCCGTATCACTTCCTTGCTCTGCCGGCACATCCTCACTTAATCATCTTCCTTTCCACACTGGTCTGTCTATCACTTCTCGCAATGGATGTTTCTGAAGTTCTTGCCCTAACTTCTGGTGCTTTAAGGAGCTCTTTTCTGAGGGACGTGTTTGCCGCAGCTGCAAGAGGAAATGAGCCTCTTCTGTGTGCCCCAGCAAGGTATCTTGACAACTTCTTTCTCTTGACCGTCCAGAGGACCGTGGCAAGCTGTTTTCTCACCTTTGGGCAATATTACCACCAAGTAAAGGCGAAGGGGAGTGGCTGCTGACAGCAAGACTCACCCAGTCCTCACCACCCGAGATCTAAACACCTCATTATTTTGGCCTGTATGCCCTGGAAAGAAGAACAAATGCAAGAAAGAAGTTTTCTAGCACATCTATCAAATTTAGTCCAAGAATGCAAAACATTTGGGGTATGTGAGCTACAGAGTAAATCAGGCTGTGGATGTTTCAAGTCTAATGGTGACACATGCAGCACTGTTTAATCGGCTAAATCCTGGTCTGTGGAACACTTCCATGTATAGCAATGCTGTTATATCACTGCCAGTCGTGGGCAGCAATGGCACTCATTCACTGTTGTATTAGAGCTGCCATTCTTTTAAAGGTCCTGCTCCAAGACCCATTGACTTCAGAGTACTTTGGATCTAGCTGTAAAGGAGGGATTTTCAGCATTCCATTTGTAACAAAGCGAAAACAAAGCAGCACTTTTTGGCTGGTGTTTCTCCTCATCTTACTGGATATTTGTCTGTTCTTACCCCGCCCAGGCTGCTCTGTTTGCTTTTCCCCACCCAGGTCTCTGCATCTCCAGTCTGGTCGTCTCTTCTCGGCACACGGTCCCTGCCAGCTCTGACACCTGATGTAGCCTTTGGTCTGCTTAGGCTGCCAACTCCCAGCTCTCTTCCAGAGCTTTGAAAAAGAAAACACTCGCTGCCATAACTTTTCTTTGCAAAGGTCCAAAGGAGCCTCAGAGCGTTCCCAATGAGTTGATAACATCCAAGGTTAATATCAGAGACCGTAAAGATCAGGAGGGAGGTTGTGGGAATCTCCATCATGGAAGATTTTTAAGGAGGTTAGACAAACATCCATCAGACACAGTCTAAGTATAGCTGTTCAGCTTCATAGCCCAGTAAGGGACTAGAGAACACTTTGATAAGCATGTCTAAAACTGCTACGAAATTTCCACAATTTTTTTGCTTGCCTGCCGACTTCTGTAGGACTTCCACGGGGAGACAGCGTACTGCACATTTACAGAGCACAAATCCACATATCTCTGTCCATCGACATCAATAAGGTCTCCTGGTGTCTTTACCGAGCTCAGACTTTTATTTTTATTTCAAAGAACTGAAACCGACTGTCCTTTCATTTTGTCCGGTTTAGTCATTTGTATTGCTGAGATATCTGTTCATGTTCCTCTGTGCATTCATCAGCTTTGAATCATTGTTATAGGAGGAGTATAGGGCTGGATTTTCTTACCGAAAATTTCAGTGAACTTGCTACATTAATTCACCAGAGATATAAGCTAGCACCTCTCTGCCAATGAAGCTATGTATATTTTAAGAGCAGATACAGATGTGGCCCATGAGGGTAAAATTGCTGTATGCTTAGGCCTGGGGGGAAAAAAAAAAAAAAAGCTAATTTTAAGGACTGATGCAAACGAATACTATTTTTCAGTAATTTTTGTTGAAGCAAGTTTGCAGTGGCTAGAAATTAAAGAGGAGAAAAAACCTAACCATTTAACATTTAAAGATGCCGTGGCCAGGCAAAATTCAGAAAAAGCATTTCCTAAATTTCCTATTTTTAGTTCTTTGAAATCCAAAATGGTAGCAATAGAATTAACCAGCAGTCCCTGAGTGAAATATATACAGGTGACATTAAGGCTAGAATTTAAGGATTAACTGTGGGGATTTTTCTATTGTTTTTTGGTTTACAAGCAAAATGACCCAGTAATGAATTTTCTCAATTCTAATCTAATCCTCCCCAATATCTATGGCAAACAGTAGCCTCAGCATAAAGATTTACAGCTACAGTTATGTCTCTGCTTTGTTCTTAAGCATGTATTTACTTCTGCCCATTTGCTTTCTGAAATTCTCTCTCTCATTTGTCATCTGAAGAACTCCATTTAAAAGGAAAACAGGCTTCAGACATGAAACACAGCTACATTCCTGAAACATGAGATGAACAACCTTTAATTCACGCAACCTTTCATTTACAGTAATGTTTAATGGATGGGCCAGTTTCATTATGGACAATGCCTCTCCCTGTCATTAGCCTGCAGAAAGGTCTAAAACTCTTAAGCATTTAAAGGAACGCTGTTTCAGGCTCTGTACTCTCTCCTTCCCTCCCTCCCCCGCTCTCCATCACCCCTTCTGACTGCCCTTGTTCTAAGTGCATAATCTAAACGCTGTACTCTGCAAATTGCACTTATTGTTGGCTTCGAGCTTCGAAGGACCCTTCTGAACACTTTTTATACAAACCCTAACAAGGTCAGAGTTGGAAAAATCTCAGCTGGTGGACTTGGATCCCATGAGCTAGTGACCATTTATAATTAATATTAATGAATGGCGGATGACAGATGTTTATTGCTTAAGTAGAAATGTGCATTGCTAAACCAGAAGGATTTAGTTTAAATCCAGAGGAACTGACTTTATTTCTTGTACGGATGTGGGTGGTGGGAGGGAATGCCAGCGGGTGATCCAGCCCCTGCTACCTTCAAGCATGAGCAAGGGAACGATACCCTGTAAAGAAGGATCCTGAGCTCTCTCTTTGATTGAAGCATGATGTTTGGTCCTCCAAAACATTAACTGAAGTAAGGAGGACTCTCTGTTCAATTCAGGTGCTATGGTTTGGTTGCCTCTAACTTGCAATACATCGTAATACAGAAAATATCACTTGCTGAACGTTTTCTTCAGATTCCCTAGAAGCTTTTTGCAGCCCTGCAATTCGGCTCCTGTAACCAGCCGCACCATATGGGCTGCGCACACCCCACAGGCACACCTGGAAGTGTAAAGCCTAGAACTGTTACCAATCTACCAGCTCTGCTGTAGCGCTCTTGAGACACCAGCCAAGCACCAAGCAGAAAAATAAAACACGCCTACAGCAAGCGCTGCTGAACTGCCATTGCATACTGCTGGTGGGCACGGTGCTAGACAGGACGCAGGGCAGATCTCGTGGTGGGGCAGCTAAGGGCTTACAGACTTTCCCTAGCACTTGGTGGTGCCCTCTGTCATCTCCGTGGGGGCCGCATCTCCTCGAACCTTCAGGCCACACAACCTCGTTTTGCATCCGATCTAAATGGCACGGTGGTCAGTTTATAAAGCATACTAAGTGAAGTGGGCTCCTGTGATGCACTGTCACACGGCATACTCATTCTTCACATTCCACTTCAAGCCACTCATAAAGCCGGCTGCTCACTGCGCTGTGCAAAGCCTGTGTTACTACAAACAGCTCTAAATACACAGCTCATTCCCAGAGGGATTTAAAAAGAATAAACTTATCACGTTCTTGGGAAAAAAAAAAAAAAAAGAAAAGAAGACAAGACAGTCTGGATAAAATTTACAAGGACAATTTCTATCTGTGATTCATTTCAAATTGAAGACTTACGGGCAATGTTAAAATACATGCATTCAAGTTTTTTTTTCATGCATGTCCTCCATGACCCCTACTTAGAAATACTTTTAAAAAATATTTTATAGAGCTGAATTTTCCAAAGGAATGGAAAATACCAGATTATCAAAGTCATCGTATTTCCCAGAAACTTGCTGATTTCAATGACGCTCCAGTGGAAAGTAGGCAGGTTTTGAAACAACTTTGCCTTCGTGTTAGGTTTCTGCCTAGTATCCTGCTGGCTTATCCATTGGGTTGGGTCTTGGCAACCCACCTGGCAGGCTGACAGGGACTCGGGAGCATGAAAACCTGAGATCCCTTCGACAGCATCCTGGTCACCCGAGCTCCCCAAGCTTCCTAGGCCTAAGTTCTGAATCACTTTGGCATAAAAATTTCCTGAGCCTTTTTCAGAGGCAGCCCGAGAGCCTTGGTGATTGCAATCACCTTCTCACAAGCTGCTCTCTACCTGGTGAACTGCCAGGTATCTTCTGAGCAGGTGGGAAAAACTTCTCTGAAACATATGGAGATGGCCAAAGTCACATGTCATGTCACTCTTTTTGAAAGGGGACTTTTAGAGTCCCTGATCTGTATGAAATTTAGAAACCTGACATGTCATTTTAATCAGGATGAAAACAGATTTGGAAATATTGACACTACCTAGAGAGGGGAGGATCAATGCTTTGGCCAGCTGAAATAGTACACACACACAGAGGAGGCATGAAACAGAAAGAAACAGACGTTTTTCAACACCTTGTTTTGAAAAGTATGCTTGAAAGCAAATTCTCCCTTCATTTACCCCAGAGACCAACCTTGGTGACCCTCACGTGTTTGAGCAAGTACAACAGAGGGTAGAATCGGGCCTCTGGCAAATTTAAGTAATAGCACCCTGGCTCTGGGCTGATGGTTTTGCTGAGTGGATCCGTTAGGGCTGCTGTCCCCCTGCCTGTTAGCTACCGCCGACCGGCTGATCCATCCATCAGGCTGGCCTGGGTTCCCCCTGGGATGCGCAGGGGCTCCCGTCTACCTGTCAGCACAGGTGTCACTCCAGGCGGGAACGCAAACAAACCGTGCTTAGGGTAGAGGGGACAAGTGAACCGTGCAGAGAGGGGCCAGAGGTGCATCCTGTTGACTCCTTGTCTTCCTTCACCTTCCTGGCACATCAGGAAACTTAAGGAGACGTAAGGAGGGGGCTCCTGGGAGAGTGCATAGCTGCACCTATACCAGCAAATGAGAGGGTGGAAGATGCCTGGGTTCCTTGGCCCTGGCATCTAGTACTGGGGCAGAACTGCTGGCCTGGCCCAAGCGCTGAGAGTCGGCACTCACAGATCCCCTCCAGGATCCATACTCGGTCATCCGTATAGCCCAGCTCCAAGCCACGCTCATTTAGGGAAAAAGGCATTCTTATGGATGCTTCCAAACATTAGGGTTGTATGAGTATCTTAGGAATGGGCATATTACATTAATGCGATCTGTTTAAGTAAAGCCAAGGAAAACGTCTTTTCTCGTTTATCCCTCCCTTCAGAGCACTCTGAGTACAAATTTGAATACTAAAGAAACAAGTTTCTTTGGGTGTTTTCTCCTTTTCACTATTGTGCTAGAAAGAGTTCAAATGTTTGCTGAGGCACTAGCATCTGTCTCTTATCATGTATAACTTTTCTTGATTATTTCTAGAGAGGCAGACTAAACATGCAGCTCTGACATAATGCAGCATCACATTTTTATTTCTGGTTTGCTCAAAAGACTGCACCAGCTGAACCAAGACTCTAAAAAGAACTATATTTATGACCTCAATCTAGGCTAATAGGAGGGCTTGGATTATTAGTGTCTAAAAGGAAAACAATTATAGATTCCTGCCAATATCCTGATGCCCTAAAAACAGGGCAAGGTTTTTTGGTACCAATCACTGCTATCACCAATCTTTGTATTGGCATCTGATTCCGTTAGTCTTGAAAGAGGCTTGTCCGGTGCATTTGGACAACTCTTAGGAGACTTGTAAAAGTTAAATGCCGTTCAAAAGTCCTTGTTAAAAATCTCGAAGCAACTTAATGAGAAAACACCACTTTCCTAAATATCAGCATGGTGTATGTCACTTCCCACCCTAAGCAATGCGGAGTGGTTTTCTGCTCCGCTAAATAGCCATTACTTTCCTGTGTTTGGAAGCTGTGTTCAGCATTTATAAGCTGCAGGATCTTATAAGATGAAAACTGTTATGTAATTATAAAATTGCTGCTGTTAGCACAACATTAGTCCTGATTAAAACAAGGCCGCTAACTAATTCTCTTAGTCCCAACAGACAAGTGCAAAGGAAATCCCTACAGGCTCTGGTTTGAAGAGACAGCAGTAAATGTCTCCACAAACAGCAAACAGAACTCATTACAGAAATCTTCCTCCTCTGGCTGCTGCTGTGGCTGGAGGATATTCTTGTATTTTCAGGCACTGGCAATGTCTTTTCTATGGCACAGGAGAGGCAGATCCAACTCATTTCTATTGCACAGAGGTCATCACAAGACAGTTAAGCCAGGGACTTTCCATAAGACTTGTTTATGAGCTCATGAGTATAGAGTGTCATTTCCGAAGCAGCCCATGGAAGAAATGATCCCTTCCTACTTCCCATACACCTAATGGGATACAACTTGCTCTTTATCTGCTACAGCAGCAAAGCCTGACATCTCCTGCCTCAGCACAGCTGATCTGCTCAGCCTCCTCTTTTCCCTCTCTGCCTGCTTTATGCAAACGGCTGTTGCACAGGACTGATCTATTCCTGTATTTAGACACAATGTTCTCCACCTCCCTAACGTGCCTGCTCTTCTTGCAAGGACAGGCTAGCACACACAACATAAACAAGAACATTTTTCAAGTGAATGCAATCTAGTAGTCCAGATCCTATTTTCAGAGGCAAATTCAGCTCAAGGATCTTAAATGTCACAGAAAGACTTCTGTAGGTCTCAGGATCCAACACCACCTAGAGTCTACATCTAGACTATTCCTATTTTCAAGAGGAGATAGGGCACATAAGTACAATTAGTGACTAAGTCACCTAACACAGTCGCTCAACCACAAGTGTGGATTATCATTTGAGGTATCTTGGGTTATCTGAGATCGCCACATAGGACTGTGGATATGACACATGCCTTAAGAGCTGTATCCATCTGGACTGGTATGTGGAGGCCAGGTAGGCTGTCGTCATGCGTCTCAACAGCAGGAGAACCTATCTTTGGCCAAATTAATTGTTCCTTGAATGCCTTTGAAACTTGGCTCCTTTAAAATTTTTACCCAGATTCACTTCAGCATTTGGTACATCTTCAAGAGTAAGCAAGGCCAGGAAATGCACCAAGCCATCTAGCACCTAGGTAATTCTGAAGTTGTTGACTCTTGCCACTCTGGTCACCTGAATATCTAGTGATTATAAAATAGCACCACTATGACTAGGAAAACAATGATTGGTGATAAGAAAGTTATGCTGTTTAAACTTCAGAAAGACCTACCAGATGAATCAGCCACTAACGGCTTATGAATGAAAGGGGAATGTCCTTTGCATCACTGGGCAGCTGGGGGTGTGGAGGATTGTTATCTTGGCAAGTAGTGCAAGTACATGCTACAGCCTGTGTTCCAGAAAAAAATGTGTCACTTTTCTTGAAAATGAGAGTGATCTAATCATTTGCATAGTATGACACAATTCTGTTGTAGACAGAACTGTAGTAAGTGGGTTTAGAGCCTGGGGCGTGCTCCTCTTACTGGTATCTTTGCTCAGTACATGTCATGCTGCTGTTGTCCAGCTTGCATCGTGAGGAAAGGATGACAGGCTTTTAGTCTAAGAGGACTAAAAAAAGTCTCTGAGAAAGGTGTGGATAGGTGGGAAGGAGGGCAACACAGAGGAGTACCACTTAGCCCCCAAGTTTTGTCCCCATCCCCGATGGGGTATGGAGGTATGGGGGCACTGGTACCAGAGCATCAGTGCTGACAGTGCTCCAGTAGCTGGGAAAGTGCTGAGAGGTCAGCCGAGGCTGTGAGGGGTGTGAAAGAACACTGAGGCACGTTACAGCTGTGGCTTGTGGTCTTTTATTACAGCTCTTCAGCTTATTACAGTGTAGTGGGGAGGATTTTGTGGTCCGCGGTGACATGCACAGTAGAAGCGCCAGGACCCTTCCAGATAGGGGCCGCTTACGTCGGTGCCTGCAACCCCGCCAGGCGCAGTTCAGTGACTCCTCTTGCCCCTTCTGCTCTCCCAGGGTAAATCTCTTTGTGGGAATGATCTCTCCAAAAGAAATACAATCATCCCAAATGCTTGACGCCAGATTCTCATCCCTCTGGGGCTTCCATGAGCCCTACCCTGTGACACACCCCCACACACACCAAAGCAAAGCAGTTTACACAATCAGATTTTATGCCTTCCTATGGTGGTTTGGGGTTTCAGTGCCCACGGAAGGGTGAAGTGAACAAATACCCTGCTCTGAGTTCCCTGTAGCAATTACAGCTGAGTATAATAGGGTGGGACTAAGTGACAATGCCTAAAGTAGACAAAATCTGGAACCTGCGGTAGTTAATCCACGTCAGCCGTGAATTTTTTCAGTAAGTAACTCTCTCTTAAGTACTAAGTTCTCCCAAGTCGTCACCAACCCTTCCTCTCTTTACTCCATAAAATATGAGTATAGGTCTAGTAGAAACACCACATCTGAAGCGATAATGCAAAGACTTCTCTGAAACACTCTGGCTTGCATACTTAAAAATGTATTCAGACATGGATTGCATAAATAGAGACGCAGGGATTTCTTTGACCAGGGGCTATAAATTAGATTAACAAGAACTCAACACCTTAAAGCTGATTTGACATGTAATTATATTGTTCTCTGAATTAATTTCATGTATGCATTTAATTTGAACTACTGAACTTCTCAAAATTATAGCATGTCTGTAGATTTTCTTCAAAGTTGCTATTATTAGAAGTAGTAAACTATCCCCTATCCACAAGAAAATTCACTGGACAGTGCCTACAGACTAATTCTTCCAGTACAGTTGGTTGTATGAAGTTTCAGTTCTGGAATAAAAGCTATTTTAATGCCAAATAATTACTTCACAGAACTATTAGAATCTCATAAATCCACATTTTCATGAGCAAAACATTCTCTTGGAAAATGTTTGACTACGTCCTATTTAAAAAGACTTACCCTCTTTTTTTTCTTTTTCTTTTCCTTTTTTTTTTTTTTTAATTTTTAAAGGTTTTATTGAATCCATAAGACGACACAAATGTTAGTAGCGTTAGTCATCGCTACAAAACAATTCTATAACCCATCAGGAAACAATAATATTCCCATGCTGTGGCACAACACACTGCCTTTTTTATATATCCTCTTCCTGGCATACTAAAAAAAGTTCACGGTGTACGCAATACAAAGCGCAGACAGAAGGTGTAACGCGGAGGAAGGGCATCGGACGGGACACGCTCGTTGCTAACTCCTGAAAATAAAACTGGCGGGGGGAGGGAAGGAAACCCCTACGCGTGCGGAGCCGCTTGTTTCACCCCGGCTGGCAGGAGCCGGCCCCGAGGGCAGAGGGGCGGCGGGGTCCCCCCTCCCCGGCTCCCCCCGCTCCCGCGCACCGAGGGGCCTGGCGCGGCACTGCGGCGCCCCCTCGCGGGCGGCACCGGCACCGCCCCCCCGCCGCCGAGTCGGAGGGGAGACCTTCACTGAAACGCAGTACAGCCGCGGGAAGAGCCGCAGAGAGAGATGCGCGTAAAATGTTACATGTTCAAACACGGAAGGATTTTCTAACAACAGCATTTTCCGCAAGGGAAATTGAAATTTCGGGAGAATATTTTCGTCTAAGTTGTATTATGGCATCATTTACTTCTTTGATGAGCTTTAGTTTCAATGCTGTCCTTGCCTTGTCTTCTTCAAATGCAAAGTAGTTCAGAGATGAACTTGTAAACGTAGTGGCCCTGCGTTTTTTGCACTTTTCCTTCCACAGATAGCCAAATGCTCAAATTTCCAATGAAATTCCAGAACTTCTGGCATCCAGCTCAATGTACTGTTACGAAGTGGGCTTCAGCAAGTAGTAGGAAGAAGAGAAAATATTCAGGAACAAATCTCTGCAAAGAAGAGGGCCAGGATATGAACAGGGGGAGAGATGCATGCAAAAATTTGGCTCCAGCTACTCCCCAACTGCTGGGAGAATCTTCCCTTGGGTCTAAACTGAACCAAGGACTGACTAGAAGTAACATCATTTTATCATGTAAAAACTCCCACTAAAAGAGTGGTGAAAGGAGCTGAACAAGCAGCCTGGACAAAGATGACCCTCCTATGCTTTATGGCATTACCAGAACAGCACAGGTCTAGAGGGCAGATCCTTTCATAAATGGCAACAGTGTGGAGATGATGGCATTAAATCATGTACAAAATTGCACAGAAGACTCAGTTATCCTCAGAGTAGAAGAGAATTAGGACTGAGTTTTAAGTACGTTTCAGAGGTCAGTTTTATTTGTCCCTTAGAATGACACCAGTCTGATTAAAATAGAAACTGTAAAGGCCATGCCTAGATAAGTATCTAGCTAGACAGAGTGTATTCTCAGTATATGTACACACATACATATAAATGCACGTACCTTGATCCGTGACTGAAAGGGAAATCATTAAATGTCATTCCAAAATACTTAAAGAATTGTGGCTAGGAAGTCACAGCTGAAGGATTTTGGCTAATCACCAAGTGAACAATGTCAAACACTGAATGTCTGGACAGTTTCCATTCAAATAACATTTCGTCTGAGGCCAACTGTATTTACAAATCACTGGAACTAAATTCCGTACTGTCATTTATGCATTAGTAAGAGACAGCATTACAGCTGGGTAAGATGCAGGCTCACTTCTGCATGGAGCTCTCCCAGCTCTCCCAGTGGTGGTAGCTCTTGCTGAGCCTCGCACGCCCATTCTGCAAGTCTCCCCTGCTCACCTCTGCGCATCTTAGATGGCATTGCCAAAATTAGAGAGGGATTCTGCAGGTATGTGGGTGTATATTGGGGTAATTTCTGACTGTTTACCTAAAATTTGAGATGTCATTTTACAGCTAAAACTTTACCACATGTTTCAGAAACAACAGATGAGAAAGGCAGATGTTTGTCCCTACTTGACTTAACATGTGTATCTAAACCTTTCCTTGCACTCTCTGATCTTAGGCAGTGATGGTAAGGAATGGAGAAGCTGTAAAATAAGCCCACTGAGCTACACAACAAAAAGAGGATACAGTATATCCTCACATCTTAATCTTACTCCTTGCTTCTGCCTTCTCTTCACCTCCTCTGAATCTCTCTCCCTTTTTCTGACCTACTTCTCCTTGGATGGTCATCTGTTCTGAGACCAAAGCCACTGTCTCTGTGCTTACTCCCCCACTGTGACCTACCCCCAGAGAGCCCATCGAGGCACCAAAAGCTCCCAGGTCTGGTTCTGAGTCTGGAATGGGGACAATTCCCTGCATTCAGCACCCTCAACAGCAAGAGCTATTGCCAGGTTTGTGTAACTCCTCCAACATTGCTGTAGGAAAGCCTGGATTATCTCTGCTGATATTTAAAAGCAAAAAGTATTTTTGCTGTAACAAAGAGGGATAGATTATTTTCAGTAGTATAGTTACCAGGATATCATAAAACAGAGTTTGGCCAGATGCTTTTCAATACTTGTCCAGAAATTCCATGTAAGGAAGCCTACAGGTCAGTATGACGTTGTATCATGAAAGTCTCAAGCGAGGTTGCTTTTGGAGACATCACTGGGATTCATCTAACCACAGGTGATTTTCAGCTGCATAGCTCAGTAGTTGAACCAGTTCTACACAGAAAAAATCTAATCTGTTTTAGGCTTGTGTGTGTACATACAAGTTCAATTCAAGGTCATACTTGCATTGGTTTGTAAAGCAAATAGAAGGAATAGAATCATAGAATCACAGAATGGTTTGGGTTGGGAAGGACCTTTGAAAATTATCTAGTCCAATCCCTCTTCACTTGACCAGGTTGCTCAAAGCCCCATCCAGCCTGACCTTGAATGCTTCCAATGATGAAGCATCCACAACTTTGCTGGGCAACCTGTTCAGTGTCTAACCACACTCAGCATAAAGAATTTCTTCCTTATGTCCAAGCATAAACGCACTATACAATATCATCTCCACAGCCAATACACAAAGTTTTAATGTTTCTAAGGGGACAGGAAGCTTTATCGCAGCGGTTTGTAGCAGTAACAAAATCCTCAACATCTTACCTTTATAAGAATTTAAAGCAATATAGTACTTGAACACCTAATTTTGTAATGATGGTCTAAAACTTGACTTGAGACTTGGAACACAACTTTTTAGTCTGGAGAAGGTCACATACCTGTGCTGGAGCTGATACTTTTTCATGAGATTCATGTTGCAATACCAAGAATCCCCCGGGGATATGGGTGTGGTGGGGTTTAAGGGAGAGGAGAGGAATTTTTAAAAGACATAGGTGCTGAGCATTGGCAGCGGAGTAACATGATGGCTAATTTCCTCTCACCATATGCTCTGGGTCCCACTCCAAGATAAATTTAGACCGGTCAGTAGTTAATGCTACCTGGCTTCAGCCATAGATGTCCCCAAACCAGTTGTGTTTTGGTGGAGCACATGGAGCTGTGCCCCTGGCTGTGGGAGACAGGCTATGAGCGTGCAAGATATTTATACCAGCTCTAAAGCCCCAGGACTCCTCGGGGAGTTCTCGGCTCTTTGCTTAGAGTCAGACTGATGGGAGGTGCTAGTCCTGTGGCCAGATTTAGTAGTTTGATGAAGAGTTGGACACTTCCAAACACTAGTACTAGTGTCCAGCTTCTAACGGGAGGTGCTAATCCAGGGCCGGTTTTACAGGCTATGGCAAAGCGAGGGAGTCAGAAATTGCAACAGCCTGAGCAAATCTTCTAATGTGCCATCATTTTTATTTCAGGGAAAAAAAATAGGGAGGAGAAAAGAAAAAAGTCCAACAAAGACGAAAGCAAGGAGACAAGACAGGAAAGCAAAGGGCGAGCAGCCCGAAGACAAAACCGGGAACAGAGGGAAAACAACAACAAAACGCAGCCGAAGAAAAGAAAAGCCCCAAATAAAGAACAGAACCTGGCACCCATCGACACTGCACATTAACAGCCCTCCATGATTGTTTAAGTCTTATGATGCTGCTATCTCTACCAGATCGCCCTGACAGGTGCTCCAACCGTTCAGGCCGCAAATGGACAATGCTACCAGTTATTACTAAACTTTAAACAACATTCCAAATACTTCTTATAATCTCCAAGCAACCATAGTTCATTAAAGAGATTGACATGAGCCACGAAAAAAAATATCTAAAAATGGGATACTTTAAAACTGTTATATTATATGCTTCCATGCATCTGTAAAAGGCAATTAAGAAATTTTGTATATATTAATAATAGGGTATAAAATATAGCAATATAATAATGAATGACATTCAGATGAACAATGTTCTTTTTCTTTGTAAAATATTTTTCAAGTTATTGTTTAAGTATGAGGCAAGAGATATGTCTAAATCAAAGACGCAAATCGTATCCCTTCATATATTGTACATAAATATTAAGAGAAGGTAGAAAACGTTTCTGAAGAGCCAGTAGGAACCCAAGGTTTTATAACCTCTGGTGGAGCAGAATGCGATTGCCCTGTGGTTCCCTGGTCCGTGCTCCAGACACGGGTGAGAAACACCTGGGGAAAGCCAGCAGGGCTTCACACACTGAGGGAAAAGAAGCAAAAGCATCTGCAGCTTTGAAGACTGAATCCCTGAGGCAGAAGGCAACGGAGCTGAGCTTGAACAGCGCTCTTATCTGTGGGACAACACAATGTTTTCTGGTCTAAACAGTGGTACCGTGTGTGCTGTTTTATGCTTTTTATACCTATGTGTAACTTAAGTCTACATTTCAAATCTTCTGGTGAATGACAAATCGTATTTGTAGGAGACAATGTTGAGTTAATAAAAGCCAGAAAAGTAGATCATGTAAGTATGTGTTTTTCACAGTGATGGTGTTGCCTTTTCTATTGGGGGAGGGAATAATTTCATAGCTTCACAGGCAGAAAAGGACACAACTTGCATCCACAACATGCATCTAGTGAAAGAGTATCCATGATGATAAATCTATTGAAGGACAGAAATTACAAACTTCTGTTTCAATTTTACTTAAATTCTTGTTCTATTTCTTCTCTCTGACAGAGCAGAGGTGAAAATCTCCACTGCTCAGAGGACAAACCAAACCTCTTGGTACCATCCTGTCTATGCTAATCGCTAGGGTGACCCACGAGTGAAGCACTGACTATGCTATACACTGCCTCTCTGCTCAGAAATTATTTACCCTTTACAGAAACACACTGAGGATCCAACATGCTTCACAGAATGTGTTTCATCGCCGTGCTTCCCCACGGGCAGCTGTCATAGGGGTAACAGCCTGCCCAGTGTGCTGCGTGACTAGAAAACGTGGCAGGCAAGCCCTCCCACCCAGTTCCTGTCCCTATTCACTGTTTCTCAGAGTGAGCTGGACCTTAAAAAAGACTTTGCCCAATACTGAAGCCTGTCTTTCAGGTTGAGGAAGCCTGAGCGACAGGCTTCAGTGACTCTTGGAGGAATATCCTAATCACCCAGCCAGCGATGCAGGATAGTTTCCTACATTTTGCTTTGTAAGAGCTTTGTCTCTTAATGATACATGTATAGATGCAGTAGTCTAATAACATGGGTGTTTAAGGCTCCCACAACTTGTCTCCAGCTTTCATGAGAATTAGTCAAAACTTTCTGTAACCAGTCCCCAATTATATGCATATATTATATCTTTGCTGGTGAGAAGACCTAAATGCTAAGGACTGAATTCTAGAGATGAGTATCATATGCATATAACACTCATCACATACAACGAAGTCTGAATGGGTGAGAGAGAAAAGCAGGGTGTGCTGAGTGCTGAATGCCTGTGGGAGGCACCTAACAGTGCGAAACTGGGCTGGGGTGGCTATCCATGGGCTCCCAGCTCCATCACATAACTTGTCTACATCCTCCTCCAGAGTGAGCTGGTCTCAGTCTCCTGCTGCCAATCCTGGCAGCAGCAGTCATCTTCCGCCATCAACATCTTCCCACCTTCCTGGCAGCAGCAACTGAGGAGAAGGTGGTCTCAGGGAAGCTGAAGGGATGCAGAGGGAGGAAAGGAGAAACGCTGCTGCTGCCAGACTCAGAGGTTGGCATCAAAAGATGAGGTGCAAGCAGCAGTTCTGGGCTGACAGGGGCTGGCATCACAACAGAAAGCGTCACTTGGTCCTTCAAACCCTCTCCTGCAGCTGCAGTCACCCATCTGTCTGAGGTGCTGGTGGGCAGATGGGGTTGTTCAGCTGCTCAGGAAGGATTTACTGCTCAATTTACTTCCTCCAGGGACAGGTTGTTGGCCAGAAGAAGTATCCCTAGTTGGATTCAGCAAACGAGACCACCAGCTGGACCACACGGATAGCTGAACCGATGACAGCTTTGTCTATGGCTCTTAAACCTAACCAGTAGGATTGTGTCTTTTCCTTGCCTTAATTATGTATAGGAGTTAAATGGCAAGGGGGTTTCAGATGGAAGACAGCTCTTGATAAAAGCTCAAGCAAAAACCATAAAAATGAACAACAGTGTTCAGAGGGGAATTAAAAAAGAGGAAAAAGGAAAACAAGGAGCTAAGCCCAGAATGTCCCTGATCTCAGTTATTCTCTACTATGACACTTGTAGGAGTCAAAGGAATGGTATTTATCTGGCAAAGATACTCAGAAGACTGGAAAAGCAGTATCAAGTTGTTCAAGAGCTACACATTAAAGGGGGGGAAAAAGAGGGTGAAAGGAAAAGAAGACAATTTAGGATACAAATGTAAGCTTTGTTATACACTGCCAGATAAACCTTTATTACAAACTCCAGCATGCCTCTCCCTGCTTACGCAAGTGAGAGTGACAAGAGACTGTTTGTCTCACCAAGAGCAGGACTTGGAATACTATCACCTTTCAGCAAGGGATAAAAGTGCAAAAGTAATTTGGCTCATGGCAGTAATATTTCATAGCAATAGTACCTGAAAAACCATGATACAACTTTCCCTGGAAATGATCAAGGAAGCTGCCGTCATGTTGTTCCCTCCCACACAGGATAATGTTTGATAATATTTCCTGTACCCATGGTGAAGCACTAAAAAGTACATCCAGCTCATCTGGGCAGCTAAAGTTTCTCCAGTCCTGGCACTCAATGTAGACTACCCTGATGGTAGGTCAGCTACTCCATTGGGGCTCCCAAGACACTAAGGAAGAGTCCAGAGCTTTGTAGGTCATATATATATAATAAGTCAAATATATATTGCAATGACACTTTTTACCCACCCAGCAGTTAATACGTAAAATTGGGAGTCAATGATCTTACATGCTGAGTAAGGACTAATGGGGATTCATAGGACCTTACTGAAGAAGATCTGATTAAGTACTGCAAGTAGCTGTGACTAAATTTGTGTGAAACTTCTTTCCTGACAATGACTTCCTAGCTACAAAATACCTCAAAACTTTAAGAGTCAATTCTAAGTAATTTCCAGAGGAGGGTTATGAACAGAGTAGGATTATGAACCACTTTTCTTAAAATGGTAGCTAAATTGAATGGGTGTTAATTGCCAGCCAAATTCATAGTGTATTAATTATTAAAGAACAGTTCTGGAATAAAATACTAAATATCAGTTATGGTCAGCGGACAGACACAAATGAGGTGCTCTTTCTGACGGTTAAGCTGCCCAGGGGAATATAATCAACTACAAAGAGGCAGAAAAATGCAAAAAAACCCAACCCCAACTGTTGTGGCCCAGGCTTCAGATCTGTTTGACCAAGCTGCAGCTTGTTCTCTCACCTGGCTTCGTGTTAGTGAAGACCTGAATAATGGAATCCAATGTTAAGGTATCATAAACAGTATAAGCCCTGAACTGCTGAACCCTTCATTGAAATTGTCCCAGTAGCTTTATTCTGAGCCACCAGAGTAGATTTGTCAGGCTGATTAATGCACTGAATAAATGACAGGTTTTGCTGTGCCCCGTAGTAAAGTGGCAGAAGAAGGACCCATCTTCTGGGTGATGGGACCATCACCATCAACAGTCATCCCCACAATGAAGGTCTTGTGTCATACCCTCTACCAGCTGCCTCTGGATGCTTGTGGTCGATACGCTGATGGGAAAGCAGCACATGAATATTGTTATTAATTCAGAAGTATTCCTCTGTAGCCCTTGTGAATCACTGTAATTTATTTTTTGTTTCTGTGGTTTTAGGCTTTGAAACTTACGGAAGGCTTAGCTTTATGATGCAGCATGAATGCACCATGACTCTTGTACTTAATTGCTATGCATTGTTATTTTCAAAGACAGCACTGGGTTTCATTTGCCTGGTTCACATGAAGTTGCAAGAATTCAAACAAAAAAATCTGCACAGCATGACATAATAGCTGATCATAGGAGCCACTCTTTGCAGTGACATTCTGCAAGCGACAGCTGAAACTGCAGTTTCAGGCTTGCCTAAGTCAGTCCAACAGGGAGGGCTTGGACCGTATTGTCATATTTTCAGGTGCAGTTCTGCTACTTCATTGCCATTACTTAGCACAAAGCTTACACAGTAAAGATCTCGCACTCTTATGCAGCAAGTGTACTCTGCAGCTACACATCCTCAAATAATTCTCCCATATGGCCTCTTCTTAATGGGGGATTAGATTTTTCCTACTACTTTGAGGAGCTGGTACAGCAACCAATCTTGCACAAGTGAAACAGGTGTTTTCCCAGAACATGAGATTAAGGGACTAATTTTGTGATTTTTATTTTTTTTTTTTGGGGGGGGGGTTGTGACTGAAAAACAGGAAGGCAGTCCCCCTTTCTACTTTATGCTACAGCACAAAATACCTTGTTTCACATGTGGTTTGATTCTTTCTATATTATCAATGCACTGTAAAAATATATATCAGTCTATAAAACAGTCTTCTACGAAAAAGGAAAATGAGGATAAAATTTCTTAGGCAAATCAACATAACCTTCTCAAGGGTATGTTTCTTTTTTATAAGATATGACACACTGTTTTATTCTGCTGTCAAAGTTGAACAATAGTACAAACTTTGAAAAACATCTTACAGCAAAAGCATACTTCAAAATGATAAAGAAAGTTATTTTTCACTGTGACGCTTTGTCCAGTAAGTAAATGACAACTAAATCTGTCATGCAGCTATTCTAATAATTCTGTTCTCTGGAAACAGAATTTACAATTTCAGACAGCAGGATGGGACTAAAAATGGGTAAATTATCTCCACATGACACTGACAGATATCAGTGTACCCCTGCTAGTTATTGGAAAAGTAATGTCAAAAATAATAAATAAAACCAAGGTCATCCTTTTACCACCCCTTTCTCCCCACTGCTAATCCTCAACTAGCTGATCGGAGAGCATCTGGTTTTGCAAGCGAGAGACTGAATAGCTGGGTAAGCTGTCATTCACTCTGTTTTACAAACCAGGAGATTTCTTGAACAGTGGTCAAAGCGCACAAATCTGTCACTTTTGGTGATGATGCCTCTGTGTCAGGTGCTTATGTCTTGCTGCCATGTTCTTCATGGTTCTTCAGTGGCTCACTTCCATTGAAGAGTGACTTTGACTATTCCCAGAGCGTGATGAGCTTCTATTTTTTCCAGATTATAGCTACTTCTTTCTGAAACACACTTCTACCACCAGCCTCTGCCTTCTGTTCAGTGGATGGGCCATATGTAGGATAACTAACCCAGTTTTGCTGAGAACACGATCGCGTGATTGGGAAGCCCCATGTGCACGCGTATGTGCATTGGGGTCATGGATGGAAGGACTGGCAGAGACTGGATTTTGGATCAAACCCCTTTAAAAAAGGGAACATGTTAAATGAGACACCATTACAGTTTTAAACACCTTGAAAGCCTGAGAGGGAGCATTCACACATCTTAGTCTCTTGTAGTCATCCCTGAAACGAATCCCAAGGGCACAGCCTGACCTCTTGAGCTACAGGCTTGGCCCATTTCTACATGTTTGTGTTATTTCTGTATCATTCTCCTCATCACAGATGCTGAGCTCAACTCCTAATGGTATCTGTAGTAACTGAGCAATCTTCCTGAATGTTAATGAAGCTGTTTACATTATTGGTAATGAATAGTGAGGGCTGAGCCACTCGCTATTTTCCATCCTGACAAATCCTGTTTGGAGTATCTTTTGGTGATAGCTCTCCAGTTCATCTCAAGTACAAGCACATATTCTACTCTTTATGAGTCCTTTTACCTTACCAGAGTTATCTGAGCTCCAGCAATGCATCAAATGATGCAATTAGCATCTCTCATCTGTGGTTTCTTTTCACATCCTTTTTCCTATGACCTTACATTTGCTGTGCATAATGCATTACTGAAGTCTAGACGTAGAGTGCTTGCTGCTTAGAGGGAAGGAGAAAAGAGAACCAAGTGTTCTCCTGGTAATGGAAATCTTGCTTTAGAGATCGATTTCTTGTTTTGTTTTGCTTTGTTTTTCTATACAAGGGAGAAATGTCAACATAAGACAATTTCTTAAGCACATGCACCTGGAGACTTACATTTTCAAAATTAATCCCAGGAGAAAGAAAAGAACGATAATTAAAAGTAAGTATTTGAAAGTCAGCTGGGCACCTTAAGCTGAGATTCTGGTACACCATTAGGGGGCCATCTCAATATAAGATCTTAAGAATGAAGCTTTTAGAAAGACTTAGAAGTTTTATTCAGCCAAGAAACACTTGCTCAGGGATAAGTAAGAATTCTTTGCAATTTTCTCATGGATCCTGCAGATTCCTAGGAGCAATTTCATACATTAGGAAATGCAGGTCCACTGCACTTTAGTGACTGTCAGTGGGTGGTTAAAAAGCACAATGTCCACATTGTACCTAAGCTGTAATTAAAGGGGTATCAACTGTTTTTCAATATAGAAAGCTTTGTCTTCTGACTACAAGAATAAATAAGCCATCACTCAGGAATGCTGGATAGTTATAATTTCAGGCCTATAAATCATACTTAGTGTGTTTTGCAACCAGCTTTTACTGAAATGTTACTTCATAAAAAAGCACACCAGCAGCACCATGCATTGTATTATTTATTACTATGAGTGGGAGCTGCAGAAGCATCCTCATCATCCTTCAGCTATCTCCCCCCCGGGGGAGAGCAATAACTGCCATGTTTTGAAAAATAGTTGACAGTATCATGAGGAATTTCAGTATTAATTTGAAAAGTGGGCATTCTTGGTTTGCTATAAGGCAACAGGCAATGCAAAGCATCTAGATAAAGTGACTTATTTAGAGGATGCACTGATACCACTGTGTATTTTCTTAAAAAGCTTTTAATTTGATTTTTTAATACAGTGACACAGATCTGTAGTCAAGGTATCTTTGCATATCATTTTTTCTGTAAGCAGTAATAGTGACCTATAATTCCATACAAAGCTGTCAGCACAAACACGTGCTCCCTTGCACAAGCTCTGCTGGAGCTGGTCTGAAGCTCATGCAAGTCTCTTTGCTCAGCTAAGCACAAGCACGAGTCTCTGAGAAAGCTGCAGATGAAGGCTGAGAAGGTTCCCATGGGCTTCTGCGAAGCAGCAAGATGAAATTTGAAGGGGAGAATGCAGAGCACTACAAGAAGGCAGGAATATACAAATACAGAGGAATAAGAAAAGGCCCCTTAGGCAGCAGTGGTAATTCACAGCTGAATGCAGTGTCATGATACCAAAAAGAAAGCAAACATCATACTGGGACACACAGGCAGGGATATAGCCTGTAATATATATGAAGCAATTCTTCTGTTCTACTCAGTACTGCTAGAAGATTCAGCTCAAGTACCGTGTCCCCTGAAGGCACCACAGTTCAAGAACAAGGTAGTCTAACTGGAAATAGCTTGGGCAAGAGCACTGAGAATGGTCAAAGCTCCAGAAAAATGTTCCCACATCTAACCGTGTCTATGAAGCAGATAACAGACATATGACAACACTGCCAAGGATGAGAGGGATATGGCCACAAATGGAAATCAGCTGAAGGAAACAGAACTAAGGAATTCTTTATATGTATAAATGTCCCCCTTTCTGGATATAATAAACAACAACACTCATTGAGGGCAGGTAGAAAAAAAAAACAAACAAAAAAAAGAAAGAAAAAAGCAGCACATGGCAAAGACACTGAGAAAGCTAGGTAGGTAAAATTAAAATATCCTTTCCATCCCATCTGTAGCCAGTTCATAATTTTACCCCTTCTCAGGATATGCAGTGCTTGCATTCCTAGCTCCTATATTCATACATTTAGACAAGAATAACACCTTTCCTGTTCTTTTCCAAATAAAATTTATCCTCCTTGTTTGCTGGTGACTCAAATGAACACTGCAGCCTCCAAATTCAGAAGACAAATATAAAACATAAACCTTATAATCTCTTTTCTGAGAGGAACAAAACTTATGCTGTCATGCTAGCCATCTGGCAGTTAGCTGTCCCAGCGACCTTTCAGCTTGCTGGCCAGTCTCACTCTGGTTTGCAAAAAAACAAAATCCAAGAAAATTAAGTCTACACAAGGTAGGCATTTGACAAACAGATCCTGGGCTGCCAGTCAGCACGTGCAGACTTCTAGACTCATCTGCGAGGGTGCTGTGGGGAGCACACAGCAGAGGCAGGGTCACTGGGGGAGAAAGGGAAGGGCTAGGGCCAGAAGACACAAATCCAAAGGAAAACTGGCTTCCTTACTTTTGCTGCTCATTGAGTGATTTGTTTTACTCTTTAAACTTAATTATTTTAGTTCATCTTCATGATTTTGGGGGGAGGAAGGGTGCAGAAAACCAACTTATAATTTCTGAAATCCTTTGTAGGGCAGTACTATTTCCATACAGAAGATGTGCCACGAGATCAGTGGTCCCTGCCAGCAGCCAGGATTTCAGCTTTACATCGCACCTGAAGGATGCTGCTTGGAAGAGCAGAGCTGCCTCTAATGTTGCACACGAGCCTGCCCCACATTCAGCAACAGCAAAGCAGTCTCTGGAGGGCTCTGTTAATGGCCAAAGCAGCTGAAGCGTACACACCTTTGCCGCACATGCTGCCGCCTTGTCTAGCTCAAGTAAAGCTTCTCCAGCGTGGACTTGTGTGCAGCTGAGCACTGCAGGTCACTCCAGTCAGCGTGAGTGCAAGGGAAGAGACAAGAGAGGGAGCACACTCACAGCGTCTCTCCGCCAGCTCCCCTGGGCACCCACCTCTGTGTGCAATCCCGTCTTAAGATATACATATATACATTATATCTAAAATTAATGACAATGAAGGACTGTCCTGGATTTCTTGAAAGCCTTGGAACTTAGCAATCCAATTCCTTCTTTCCTTGTCACATATGGCACTTCCCAATACTGAGATAGTTTTCCCCCACCTGCAGCCTATCCTGCAAGCAAGGTCCCTACAGGGGTCCTTGGAAAGCAGAGCAAAGAGCTGCCTAACACAGTCAGAATTAAAAAGCAAATTTTGGGCCTGAATCCCCAGCCGGGTGCATCAATGCCTACGTCCACCCAAGCAGGTGTGCCATTGCATGCATATGTTGTGTTCTGAAAGTCAAAGAAACACGTGCAAAGGGAAGGGAGAGACCTCTACTCCAAATACCAAGATCCAGGACAGTGACATTTCACTGGACAGCTGGGTGCACAGCTGAGTGTCCCAGTTTGGAGCGGAGATAGGAGCAGAGCAGCATTCCTACCGTGTGACTGTCCCAGTTTAGGCCAAGCACGCTAAAGCAATTAGGATCACATGGATAGGAAGTAAAGGAACATCTTAAAAAAAAAACCTGTTTCAAGATCTCTTGGTCACGGGGGTGGCCTCAGTGCCTGAGCGGCGTTACGTCCACTCACTGGCGAAACACAAGTCTACGGGGCAGAAAGTGATGTGGCTGGAGAACTGATCTGGACACAAGGACCAGTTTTGAGGAAGGCAGTGGTTAAAGGAGCCACTTCAAAGGCACCACAGGAGCCAAAAAAAGAGCCTAGTTACTGTTTTCAAGGCTGTGTTGTTCACAACTCGCTGTGAAGGCTTTATAGATATTGGCAATGTACAGTGCTAATCTGAGGCAGTGGAGCTGAGGGATGGATGTGTTTATGCACTTGAGCAATCACTGACTTTTCACAGCACTCTGAAAAGATTGTAACTTCTCTAGCACAACAAACGTCCCAGTAATACACCCTCTGCCAAAAGACATTTCCTTACATCATAATTGAAGCACAGGAGAGAGCCAGCATCCCAGATCAATACTTATCAGCTCTTTGGCTGGAGGAAGTATCAAGGAAGAATGAAGCTACAGGAATAACAGATGGGACAGAAAATTTGGTGATGATAATATGCCAGTAAAACATGTTTTTACCTGGAACTTCTTGTTCTGGATCATGTTTTTCTCTCAAAGTGTCTGTTACAAAAAGAAGAAAAAAAAAACAAAAACAAAAACAAAAACTAGTCATCTTGCTTTATGAGCATGGTATTGCTCATACCATGCAGGGTATTCCAGACTCTTTGCTCAATCAGTTTCAGCCTTAAACCTGGAGATAGGATGTGAGAGAGTCATGTTAACATTGTTCTCTACATTTTCCGACTCACTGCAGTTTTGTATTTCAAAATTTGAAGTTGTTTTTGCATCATCAGCCATCTTAGATAATGTAGCAAATTGCTTAGCTACAGCATTCTCACTCATTTATTTTCTGTAGAAGCTTGGGCGATACTGAAGACCTACCAAGGGACTTCTTACTAACTTCAAGTATTTGTCACTGTGTCCAGATGATCCGAACAATGTCTTATTTTTAAATTCAATGACACATTAATAACACATATGAAACATAAGATTTACTAAGATCTTGGACTTACCATCTGACGAAAATAAGGATGTGGATGAATACAAACATACCCACACCTGTATATTCTCAACTGTAATTTAGAGGGCCTGCTTTGTGGTAGAAACCTCTTAATCTTTTTTTTACTCTATTTTTCGGGATTCTATTTAGATATGATGACCAAGACTCCCAGCCACACCCAAAGGAAAGCAAAATGCAACCCTGAAGAAGGGCATGAGAAGTGATTTCCGCCCATTTTATTAGCTCAAAAAAACCCCTTGTGAACCACTGTTTACCAGTCAGAGGGCTCCTGTATAGTTTTCTGGTTTTCCAGTAAGTCAGCTCCCAGGTTATTTGAAGTACATCCCAGTGAGACTGTCTTTCCTGGCAGCGTCCTGCCTGGCAGGTGGGTAATGAGAGGAGCGTTACAGTGACTCAGCCAGCCCGTGGGGTGATGCCTCCGTAACCGACAGAGAGCCAGGCGAAGCAATCCTTATGTGGGGAAAATTTGAACCACTGATTCAGGGGTTGCTAATTGGGGATCTGAGACTCAGAGGGGTCTAACACTATCATTTTCTTCATTCTTGTCTTGTGGACTCATAATAATAGCTTAATTATGGTTTTAATTTTGGAAATACAGATTATTGTTCTTCAATGCACCAGACAGATAATGATTTCTTTGTTGCAAGTCTGGCAGAACACAATGCCTCTTGCTTATAACAGCAACTGGATAATTTATTTCCATGCAGGAGGTTGTTTGTTCCACTGGATACCCTTTAGCCTTTACTTCTCTATTGTTCAGAAATAACACAGTATATGACAATTACAATTATATTACAATAAGCCTGTCGGGTAAACCAATTTAATCGAACAACAGCGTGGCTCATACATAGCTGCAACTACCTGTAAAGTTATGGGTACTGGCAGTTAACAATACTGTCTTTCACTGCATCATGAGAAAGGGCATCTCCTAATTTAAATGTGCTCAACTATGAGCAAGACTTCCATTGTTAAAGAATATTATGGTAAGTATTCTCTTACGGTGTTATTCCGCCTTACTACCCACAGATGGACAGTGGAGAGATGAAAACTTTGGTGTCCCTTGTATACGTTATACAGTCCCCTCACTGCCATCATACAGCAGAAATTTTTTTATGTATAGCTCATTACATACAAAAAAAGATCACAGGTATAAGCTCATGTGATGCAATTCTTCAGTGTCTGCTGTCAGGGCAAAAAATCCTTGGCAGCCTTGACCAGTGCAGCAGCTATCAATATCAGCCCTGTTAGCAACAGCCAGTTTTGCTCACAGCTGCCCTGCAGACCTCTGGGCTCTACCAGGCACGCAAGTGCTCGGGTACGGGGAAGCGTAGCTGCCAGCAAGCAATGGCAGTCTCAGGAGCAGGAGTTGGTGCCTCACCAAGGAACAACCCATTGACCGAGTCAGCCTCTGTGCGTGACCTGCTTCAGTGCTGAGGGAAAGGATGAGGTTCACTCTGAGATGAACATCCTTATTTTTCACTGTCTCCATGGAGGTGTCTGCACAGGTTACGTCTCTAAAGTCCTGGCAGAATTGGTGATAACAGCCAGTGCAGCCTGCAGGGTGATTCAGTTGTCTGAAGGCAGGTGTCCAGGGCCATTTTACATTCCCTATCATATCCCAGCTGACTTCCAAACAGCACTTCAAAAAGGGCAGTGGTCTCCTGTAAGGCCTGTATCGTATCTGAAATGATGCATGGTTCTCACCAACCCTCTGAAACGCCATTAGATGTCACAGCAATTGTTTCCCACCTTTGGAGTCTACTTTAGGGTAAGTTGAATTGATCCAAAGACTCGTCCAACTGTACTGCTCAGGAGCTCAGTGCAGCTGCCTGAACACCACCATGGAGTGCCACCTGAGATGCCCTGGGACAGCCCGCCTGGAGTCCAGCTACCACTGCAGAGGGACATGGATATCCCGAAGGTCCTGTGTCAGACATACCATCCCCCAGTGGGTATCTCAGAAACCCTACAGCATCTCAAGAGGCACAAGACACCTGTACATTGGCATCTGGGTTCTACCTACATCTCCATAGACTTAAATGGGTGACATATCTATAGACACCTACATATAGAGGCTGAAGTGTGTTTAAGACTCATACTGAATCTCACCCAGTGTGACCTAGCTTTGACCTATTTCCTTCCAGTTTAAACGTTCATACAGAAACAGTTATGGGCACTCAACTAAGAGCATCAGCTCTTAAGCTGTCATAACTGGACTGTATGTCTAGTGTAAACCAAGTTAATAATTTTAAATGAGTTTAAAATACAAGTCCTCCCTTCACTACCCTTGTTAGTCTACTATCACCCCAGGTGTCTTTCCAATATGAACTTTCATATTGTCCAGACAGATCTTGACTGCTACTGCATCTTAGCTGGGTGATTAGTTAAAGAATGTTTCTTTATAAATTCTTACTCTGTGTAAACCTGCAGGCTCTCTCACTCCCCTGTTTTAGCTACAAGAGCTTTCTATCCTGTTGCTGCAGATAATCCTAATGAAAAAAACACACCACAGAATCTGGGCTCCTAAAGAAGATTCAGCAGCTTTTCAGCTAATCGAAGAGCAATGATGATAGATACCATGCACCTCACTGAAGAATGGAGCCTGATGATATCAGGTAAAACTACAGAATGAGTAATCATACCAGTGTTAAACTTTTCAGCAGAAATATCCAGCTTCCACACTTACCCAGCAATCCCAAACTGTCCACCACATCGGTCCAGATACCGTGAATCCTGAATACTCCTCTGCAGAGCTGGTAAAGCTTTCTGCTCCTCCTGCAGAGTTCTGTAATTTATCCCTCCTGATGTCATTTTACAGCAAACTAGAAACTGAAGTGAGAGTAATGATGTATAATAATCTAGATAATGCAAAGAATTGCTTCATCAACACAATTAGTCAACATCACATCGAGCTGAACCAAAACCACCAGCATTAATTTACCTGAACCTACACAGAATATCTCCTTTGCTGGGCATCTGAGCATCACAGAAATTTTGCCACAGATGCAAAGCATGAAGCTTCCACAACTGCATATGTGAAGATGTATCCAACTGCACGCATTTCTTAAAAACCCATAGATACCTTCCTTGCTATGGAAAGGCATATGAAAGTGCAGGTCCATTCATCATCTTCTCTCAAACCAACAGCACTATGCCTCCCCAAAAATGTACTGCTTAATCTTTGAAATCTATAGCCTTGCAGAGTCTGTAATATGAATCAGAAGTAAGTTAGCTCATTGAACCGTATCTGATCACCTCTCCTAGCCTTACTGCTCATTCTTTAAGACCTTACGGTCTAATTCAACTTTGTTTCACTATCCAGTTGTGTTGGAGTCTTGGATGAAATCATAGGAATGAATCTGCAGCAGGTGTAACCCAGTGTCACTTCACTGGAACTCAAGGAGTTACATGTTCTTACAACAGCAATGAATTTAACCCGTGATCACTGGAATAACATAGTTGCAGCATACTGCTCAAAATGAATAATGGGGGCAGCTTTGAGCCCCCAGGTAAATAGATGCCACAAATTCAGTGCTTGTATAAAACCAGGAATTTATACCAGGGATGGATGCAACCTAGTCATCTTGCTGTTCACATGCTCTGTAGTTTAAAGGCTACACATTAGTCATTGCTGATGTGCGTAGCTGAAAGTCTGCTAAACTCCGTGGAATGGCACTGAGATGTGCTAGCGGTGAGTGTGTCCCCGTGGCATTATCCAATACACAGCTAAAGTCAGCAGTGCCAAATGGTGACATGAAATGGAGACATGCAAAATGAGATTTTTCAGAGCTCATTTCAAAGTTAATGGAAATTGTGTAGCCACTTCCTTTACCTGAATTTAAAGAAGCCTATCACAACTCCCTTGGACAGAGGACAGCAGTGGAAGAAGTGATCATCATATGTCTGAATGAATTAACTGAAATAAGTGAAACTAATTTTAGACTAAAGTGCTATCGAGCAAGAAGAAAGGCCGGAACTGAGACCCAAGTAACATTGTATTCAAAACCAGGAAGGGTGTGAACTGAGACTCATCTGTTTCTAACATGAACCCCTCATGGCTTTTATCAGCACTGCTGGAAGTCAAGAAACAAGAACACCTTATTCTATTGCTCTTTCCCCCAGCTTTCAATCCTCCATGTAATTCAAACACTTCTAAAAATGCAGCTTGTGTGAGAACTTAGAATAAAATAACAATCTACCTAATCTATTTACCTTAGCCCTTCAAAAGAATACACATTCTTGCATAGTAATGATGCATTAATACATCAGAAGCTTTTAAGGATTATTAAAACAGACCAAAACCCACAAACTCCAAGCTGACATTACAGATGCACCAAGAGACCTAATTCACACAGCAAGCAGCTCTGGAATAGCACTCTTTATCTCACTTAAATTCCAGCAAGACCAATAATTACGAACTGATGCACACAAAGGCTAAGGCTCAGGTGTAGCAATCCCCGGGGCAGCCTCACCACAAACTGAACAAATGAATTTCATCTTGAGGTCCTATCAACCAAACTAAAGAGAAAGAAATGTAGTAAAGAAAATCCAAGCAGATATAAATTCACGCATAGATAATAGGCAATAAATGGTAAGCAACTGCAGTTTAGCAACAACTGCTTTCCTCAGAGCGTCCCCTGATGACACTTAGGAACCTGGAGAGGATTATGGTGCCAGCAGAATACTACCACTTTGCACTCTCCATCTTCAAAGGATTGTAACTAACGAATCCTCACAAGGCCCCTGTGAGACAGGTAAGTATTATAATCCATCCCACAGGTAGATGAGTTGACTGATGATTTGGTAAAGCTTATGTCAGAGCAGAGATTAGAAAGCTGCGCTTCCTGAACTCGGGATCCCAAAGGTACGGTAATCCTTCTGTGAACTTTCCTCCTCTGCCTTCTGCTTTCTTTTGCCTGCCCTCTTCCTTTGGGTCCACAGAGGGAATACAGTATTGCTGCAGTGAATTTTTGTCATTCAGTGAAATCCGCAGAACTGATGTGCACTCCGTCAAAACAATTAGGACTACTAGAGCAAACACCATGAGCAGGAAATGGCCGAAATTAAGGCATTAAGCATACAGAGGGAAAGGGTATTGCACTCTAGGCTGCAGAAAATGCATCCCTTCTCTTGAGATTACAAGTCATTTATCTTCTACTGGAGTACCTCTTCCTGACAAATGGTGCTAGCAAGATAGCCTGCTCATGACATTTTTAAACTAGTTTGTCAGAGAACTCAACCAGGATGTAGATTTGTCTCTCTCTTCCCCTTGGGGAAGACTTACACAGGGGTTAATTGCACTCTCATGTTCTTAAACCATTTCTTGTTCCCTTCTGTAGAAGGCACAAACCCTTTCATACGTGCCCTGGGCCAATCCAAGCAGATTACAAGGCAGCAGGCAGTTAAACACCAACAGATATTCACTTGGGCAGTCTATTCTGCTGGATCTAATGAAACTACTTGCAAAATGTGTACTGGCTTGGGGGCTGTGTGGGTAATCAGAATTATTAATTTTTAATTTTATTCTTTTTAACATTCAAATGGTCATTTTGCAAGTTGTGCTGAACTTCCCTTTACCATCACTGCTCTGCAGACTGAAGAGGAAAGACCCATCACATCAGGAGAGGTGCTGGAGCTGAGTAAGGCAGCCCAGCCTGCTCCCCGTGTAACAACCAGCACAACTAAGAAAAGGTGATGCATGATAGCAGTAGGTGACTCTCTTCTGAGAGGTATAGAGACACCCATGTCCCAACCTGATGCACTCTCTAGAGAGGTGTGCTGCCTACCAGGGTTTCATATCGGGGATGCCACCGACAGACTACAAAGCCTTGTACAGTCCACTGACTGTTACCTGCTGCTGTTGTTTCACATGGGCTCCAGTGATACATGCAGGAGCAATCAGAGGAGTATCAAGAAGGATTACAGAGCCCTGGGAATGGCTGTAAGGGACTCTGGAGCGCAGTTCACATGCCCCGGGCCTCGTGGGGGACTTCAACTACCTCAGTATCTGTTGGAGGGACAACACAGCAGGGCACAAGCAACTCAGGAGGTTTCTGAAATGTGTTGATGATGACTTCCTCCTCCAAGTGATAGAGGAGCTGATGAGGAGGGATGCCACGCTGGACATTGTTCCCACTGACAAGGAGGAGCTAGTGGGGAATGTGGAGCTCAAGGGTAGCCCTGGCTGCAGTGACCATGAAATGGTGGAGTTCAAGATCCTTATGGTAGCAAGGAGGGCGCACAGCAAGCTGGCTAGCCTGGACTTCAGGAGAACACACTTTGGCCTCTTCAGGGATCTGCTTGATAGAGTACCATCGGACAAAACCCTGGAGCAAAGAGGGGTCCAAGAAAGCTAGTGATTCAAGGATCACCTCTGAGCTCATGAACGATGCATCCCAACAAAGAGGAAGTCAGACAAAAACACCAAGAGGCCTGCGTGGATGAACAAGGAGCTCCCAGACAGAGTCAAACAAAAAAAAGAAGCCTATGAGGGTGGAAGCAAGGGCAGGTAGCCTGGGAGGAATACAGAAAAATTGTCCAAGCAGCCAGAGATCAGGTTAGGAAAGCTAAAGCCCTGATAGAATTATCTAGAATAATAGATAGAATTATCCCAGGGATGTCAAGGGATGTCAAGGGCAACAAGAAAAGATTCTATAGGTATGTCAGTGATAAAAGGAAGACTAGGAAAAATGTGGGCCCCCTCCAGAATGATACAGGAGACCTGGTTACCCAGGATATGGAGAAGACTGAGGTACTCAACAGCTCTCTCTGCCTCAGTCTTCACTGACCAGTGCTCCAGCCACACCACCCAAGTCACAGAAGGGAAAGGCAGGGACTGGGAGAATGAAGAACCGCCCACTGTAGGAGAAGATCAGGTTTGAGACCAGCTAAGGAACCTGAAGGTGCACAAGTCCATGGGGCCTGATGAGATGCATCTGCGGGTCCTGAGGGAACTGGCAGGTGAAGTGACCAAGCCACTCTGCATCATATTTGAGAAGCTGTGGCAGCCTGATGAAGTTCCCACTGACTGGAAAAGGGGAAACATAACCCCCATTTTCAAAAAGGGTACAAAGGAAGACTACACGCCAGTCAGTCTCACCTCTGTGTCCAGCAAGATCATGGAGCAGATCCTCCTGGAAACTATGCTAAGGCACATGGAAGTTAAGGATCTGATTGGTGACAGCCAGCATGGCTTCACTAAGGGCAAATCACACCTGACAAATTTGGTGGCCTTCTATGATGGGGTTACAGTGTTGGTGGGTAAGGGAAGAAAAACTGACATCATCTACCTGGACTTGTGCAATGCATTTGACACTGTCCCGCATGACTTCCTTGTCTCTAAATTGGAGAGAGATGAATTTGACGGATGGACCACTCAAGTGGATAAGGAATTTGCTGGACAGTCACACTCAAATAGTTGTGGTCAACAGCTCGATGTCCAAGTGGAGATCAGTGATGAGTGGCGTTCCTCAGGGTTTGGTACTGGGACCAGTGCTGTTTAACATCTTTGTCAGTGACACAGACAGTGGGATCAAGAGTGCACCCTCAGCAAGTTTGCTGATGACACCAAGTTGTGTGGTGCAGTTGACACACTGGAGGGAAGAGAAGCTGTCCAGAGGGACCTTGATGGGTTTGAGAGGTAGGCCTGTGCAAACTTTGTGAAGTTCAACAAGGCCAAGTGCAAGGTCCTGCACATGGGTCGGCGCAATCCCAAGCACAACTATAGGCTGGGCAGAGAATGGATTGAGAGCAGCCCTGAGGAGAAGGACTAGGGGGTGTTGGTGGACAAGAAGCTCAACATGAGCCGGCAATGTGCGCTTGGAGCCCAGAAAGCCAACCATATCCTGGGCTACATCAAAAGAAGCATGACCATCAGGTCGAGGGAGGAGATTCTGCCCCTCTACCCTGCTCTTGTGAGACCCCACCAGCTGTGGGGGCCCCACTACAAGAAAGACATGGAGCTGTTAGAGTGAGTCCAGAGGAGGGCCACAAAGCTGATTAGAAGGCTGGAGCACCTCTCCTGTGAGGACAGGCTGAGAGAGTTGGGATCGTTCAGCCTGGAGAAGAGAAGGCTCTGGTGAGATCTAATTGCGGCTTTCCAGTACCTGAAGGGGCCTACAGGAAAGCTGGAGAGGGACTGTTTACAAGGGCAAGTAGTGACAGGACAAGGGGTAATGTTTTTAAACTGAAAGAAGGTAGATTTTGATTAGATGTTAGGAAGAAATTCTTCACTGTGAGGGTAGTGAGGCACTGGAACAGGTTGCTCAGAGAAGCTGTGGCTGCCCCCTCCCTGGAAGTGTTCAAGGCCAGGTTGGATGGGGCTTTGGGCAACCTGGTCTAGTGGAGGGTGTCCCTGCCCATGGCAGGGGGGTTGGAATTGGATGATCTTTATGGTGATAATAATCAATAATCAATTCTGTGATTGCTTATGGATGCTATTTCCCTTCACTGAATTTTTTAATTAAACTCTAAGATATAACAGGCAGTGCAGCATTACTGATTAATGCATGCCTCAAATCCTCAATGCACTCCTCTCAGCTCAGATTTCATGCCACTAAGAAATGCACTTTTCTATGCTATGCTGTCATACTGTCCAAGAACACTTTATAAAATGAATGCAAAAGCAAGTGATACTGTGTTGTTTCCATCTGCAACATAACCTTTGCGTTAACTGTCCCACCTTGTTTGGCTTTTAGAGGTGACAGTCATTAAAATTGCAATTATAATAATTATTTAAGCACTGATTGACATTCATTTCCTTCTAAGATTTTGTCAGAACAACTCCATCTTCTTTTCCTTTGTTTTGGAGAAAAGTCTGATGAAGCCATAGAAAGAAATTCCTTCTCACAGATATTTATTTAGTATACATTATTGACATTTAAAAATTCAAATAATATTAATAAGCATTTCTCCATAGCAGTACTACTTCAAGTGCATAGCTGAAACGTGCATTATAGTCTGACCTAATCTTGCATTCTCTGTAACATCAGCCATCGTAGGCATCTCACTGGGAGATGTGAGTGTAGAGAAAGAGACTAGACTTCAAATGGGAACATTTATCCCAGTTATTTGCTGTACATCATGTTGTTAATCCTCACTCAGGAAACAAAGAGATGCTGTCACACTACACGGCTACCTGTTGTAGCCAAGATAAATGCTTCTTTTGGGTGACATAACTACTTACCATAGCTCTATACATCTTCAGAAAACATTTTCTCTTGCTGGTCTTAAGTACTGCAAAAACCGATCTGTTCCCCGAGGCTGGAAACTGAGACCTGCTTTTCAAGGGCTCCCGTTCTGCCATGGAGATTGCAACAGATGATGGTGCTGCTCATCTGAGACTCTCTTCTCCTCATTCGCCACCTTGATGCAATGCTGGAGGACTACACCCCACACAGTATGGCTCCCTCATTCCCTTCCCTCCTGAGATCTGTCCCACCCTTCCTCTCCACCACTGGGGTAGAAAGTACACACTATCCGAGAGCACTACCCTGCCAAACTCTGAGGAGAAGATCAAGGGCAGCAAAGGCACAGTGGGGTTAGGCTGGGCAGAACAGAGCCCTGCACACCGAGTCCTTCTCCACAAGGTTTCATGCTACTGCGAAACTGGTGACACTGTGAGTAACGGTTATGAAAGCTTCAGATGATACTGCCCACCATAATGAAAGGGTCTCTCAACCAGAAAGCCACAGAGTCTAAGCACAGGAGAGACCAAGGGAATGCAAAAAGCACAAACCACTGAAAAGTGTAGTAGCCTCTAAAAACTGCATGCTTTTTTTTTCCCCCTTTTTTTTTTTTTTTCCCCCAGCCAAAAAGTACTAAGAAAATTGAGGCTCCTATGTGGAACAGGAGAAATAAGATTTAACTGCGGAATGGTGTCCATAAGTCTTGCTCGTGTGACCCTTTTGGAAAGTGGAAATAGCTCCATTTATGTTGTGGAACTGTCTGCCCAAATGGAACAACATAAAATGGCTCACGGTTCTTTTATAAAATAATAACAAAACCATCTCACTTGTTAATCAAAATATTGGAGTGCTTGTTAGCTGGTATCTCATCTGTTAGAAGACTTTTATGTCCTAAGGTTGCAGTGTTACCAGGTCCTAACAAGAGCTAAGGCAAGGAAGCTTTCTTGAGTCATGTCAACCTTTTAATGGATTCAGCAACAGAATTTTTCTCAAATGCTAAAATTCACATTGATCTTCTTACAATTTGTGCAAAAATATTTTTATGGAATTTGTTTTTGCTGTCCTTTGCTTGTTTGTTCTATTATTTACTTATTTTCCTGTTCTACCTACTTTTATTTATATTTTTTCATTTATAATTGCTGTAGGAGATGTTGTTTTGATTGTGCTATTGTAGCATTCAAAAATATTACCTGCAAAAATAATAATGTGCCCTCTAGTGTAAAAGTAGCTGCTTGCATGGCAACTATATGATACTTCATATAGTAAAAAGCCCAAATTTCCATTTGTTCTGTCTCTGTAAGGACTTTTATGCCTACGGAGAGCTCACAGCAGGTAGCTCAGAGGGTCTGATACATGCAGTTTGAAGACTTTGCTAACTTTCCAATAAAGTGCGGGTGTTCTCAAGCCTTTCAATACAGAATTCATCTTTTTTAAATATCACCCTGAGTTAGAGGCCTAACTAGTGTGCAGTTTCCCAGAAAACACGAGCACAGAACCACTCAGCACATTTTGGCACTGCCTGCAATAGGACCAGAGTTTTGGTAGAACAAGAAGCAGTTTTAGTTGTCAGGAACAGCTTTGCATGCATTTCCTCTGTAAGCCAGGGGTCTGGTCAGTGCAATAGCTGGATCAGGAGAGACAGCAGTACCTGTATCAAAATTTTTTTTTTTGAGCTCAGCTTCCCTACAGGTCCCATATACCATCTAGTGATACAAAAGGAAATTGCAATTTCTAATTCATTATTCTTTGCATGAAAGACAAAGATGGCAACAACATATTTTTGATATTTTGCTTTCCTTCCACTAAAATAAAAAGTAGTCATGAGCGTTACCTCCTCTTTGCTATTTAACAGTTTTTCCATCTATCAAGAACTTTGTGACTCCAGCTAGTTCTCAAGATTTCATTTCTGATTTTTTTTTTTTTTTTATACAAGGTTAATATTCCCTGTTGATGGAGAGGAAGTCAAAGAGGAAGATTCTAGTGGTCTCAAGACTAAGGCACCAGATTCGCTATTAGGAAAAGGCGGCTTTAATCCTGGAAACTCTCTGCCTGGGAAACTAAAAGATTTAAACACAATGCATTGTAAGGCAGTAACTGTTTTGTGGTGGGTTTTTCTTCTGCTTGTCTGCATCACCATATGGATGACTTCAATTCAACAGCAACATACACTGGGATATGATTCTGACAGCTGGGATAATGGAAAAAGTCAATGTTTACTTATTGGCAGAAGAAAATTTTACCTTGCCTGCCAACTGGGGCAATAAAATAAATTTGTTTTGTATGCTGTGTGGAATTTTTTACTGCCACTAAATGAAAGCAAAACAATCAAGATCTCTCCCTGGGAGTTCACAGACAGAATGGGTACAGATCCAGTGAAAGTAACAGATTGAGAGAACTGAGAAAGAGAACTTGCCCTCAGCCCCTCTTCTCCCACTTCTCCTCCTCAGCATCGTTCAACTTTCTGTTTTTAAAGCAAAATGAGATTGTTCTCATGACTAACCAGCACAATCCTTCCAAAACTGTTAAATAACAGCATTTTTGGCAGAGGTTGCTACATATCTAGATTATGTAAGCAAAATACACATATTATATGAGGTACAGTAGTTGCATTTCCATACGCCAATTCAGGCCTTAACCATTCTACCAATAGTGACTGGAAATCAGTTTAGCTACAGTGCAGCAGGACTGTAAGTGTAGATTGCTGAGACGGACACAAATCTCAACAGTTTCCAGCGAGTTCAAAACAAAAACCCACTTGCAAACCCAAGACCGGGCTTTGGACTCCTGTCGATCAACTTACCTTTTGTACATCACCTGAACAACTGCAATCACATTTCAAGGGAGTCGAAGCGAACATCGTTTTGTCTCACTGACACCATCTTGGGCACTGCTCTTACAGTATTTGCCTGGCTGTGCAGAGCCAGGACTGCCAGCTGCCAGGGCCAGAGAATGAGGGAGGCAAGCTGATGCTGGCTGCCCGTTGCCAGAGGGGTCCCTGGCTAGCCCAACTGGCTGTCGGGCCACTCCACGCTGTTAGCATGCTTAAAATGCGTGTCGCACAAGGGACAAGCTTGTGTCATGGACTGTGAAAACTATATACATCAGTTTAAAAAAGAAATAATTCTGCAAAATTCGTGTATCTTAGTCTTCAGTGGCAGTAAAAAAATTATCACTTTAATGAAAATTGTAGTGTAACATGGGGATCTTGTGCTCTACAACAGCTTAGAGGAAAGGAAAGCAGTGAGTGATAAGCAACAGAGGTTCATGGAAAAAAAGTGCCACTGAAATAAAATCACGATTTGTGTTTAGTATATTTACACTTTGGGACTCAACCCTCAGCCCATCTGGCTGTCAGCACAGAAGAGTCAAGCGTACACATGCACTTGAGGGGCACGCTGCTGTCTCTACACGGTCCCTGTTCAGTACAGGGGGGTTGTTGAAGGTGCGGGAGTGTGGAAAAGGGGGGCACGATACCACATGTCATCCATGCCTTTACTGCTGGCATAACTTGCAGCAATTCTGAGGTTTTCCACACTAACTCCCCAAACTGCTTTGATATAAACTCACTCAAAACCACAGCAGAAGGAAACTGTTGTTCTCCTCTTTCTCTGCACCAAGGGCAGCAAGGATTGAGCTCTTGGTGAATGTAAGACATCGGCGTATCTGCAAAGGTTTATATAGTACTACATACATTTGAAGCAGAAAAAATGGTTTATAAATAGAAACACTGAAATATGGATTAATAGTTCTCCATCATCAAAGCATCAGCAAAACATTAATGGTGGAATTGTAGACACTTAACAGGGGAAATGGTGTCTTTCAAGGATTAGTCTGGTGAATCTTTACTTTTCGATCCACTGTATTAATTAATAATTTAGTGGCAAGCATCAGACATAAATGCTGATTGATGACATTGTAGACAACAGTAAAAACAAACAAGGAGAAACATAAGACAGAACAGAACTGGGAAGCGAGCAGAGGTAGCAAAGATATAAATGAGGTGGTTTCAATTATAACAGACAGGTATAAACTAATACACATACAGGAATCCGTCATTGGAACAGATGGGGTGTGTTCATGACAAAAACAGAAACACAAAAATGGTATGTAAATAATACCCATTCTGACTGAAATAAGGGTTGGTAATAAGGATTGATAATAGTGTAGGTAACATTTTAGAAGTTATAATCTTACTAGAACTTAAGCAGATCATTTCTGATCCCCTTATTCCAATCTATTCAACTAGACACCTTTGTGTTCCTTATTTCTTTAGTCCAGTAAGGTGCAATGCATTTAATTCTTTGGTTACGAGCTCTGGCACTATCTAATATTCCCTTTAACTGCCATGCTTGCTCCCTAACTCATGGAGTGTAAAATAAAATCTTGCATTCATTAGTGCATTTTCTCAGTCAACCTGCAGCTGCAATGAACAGTCACAAACCTATCCAAACACAGCCACAGATTTCCTTTTTACCAAGCACAGTTTTCCAAAGTGCTGCTTCTATTACAAAGCTGCACGCACGCACTGAGAGGAGCTTTCCTTGAACCCTTTAGATCCCTTAAGAGCCCAGGCCTGCTTTCCTTTTTCAGGTCAGATTCTAACCAAAACCGACAGGAATTTGGCCTCAATAGCTTCCACAGGATCAAGGTCTGGTTCGCTGAAGGATTGAGCCTATTGTTGCTGAACACATGCGGCCAGTAACGGACATCTCCTTTTCTCTCATCTCTGTTCTTTGACTCAGCCTCACACAGACCTCTCTAAACCGCAGTATAGGTTGCCACGTAGAAGTTTGTCCTTTGATGCGATCATGTCGCATTTGTTAAAACCAGTGCTAGTTATAGGTGGGGTCTTCTAGAATTTTAGAAAAACTCAGTGGTTTCGCCAAACACATTTGGTTTAGTATTCCTGATTACATTTAGAATTTAGTATTCTTAGATCTTTGATCTTTTATGTTCTCTGATGCTTGTGATTTCTGGGTGTTAAAATACCAGTAAGAGCAGCCAACAGTACCTCTAGGTCTATCAAGTGCTTGACTAGATAGTTTGCACCTTTAGTCCTGTTGAAACATTACTTTTCCATTTATGTGCCACGAGTAGCTGGACACACGACTCCTCTACCCCCATCTAATCATTCCAGCTTCAATGACGTGTGGATTATCGCTTCACACCCCGGTTTATTCAAGCATTAGTACGGTAGGCCTTTCAGTTGTTTCTGACAAGAGCAGGCAACGCAAGTCTCCTCCCTGCACCCCATCTCAAAGGCAGTAAGCCAAGCTTTGGGACAGCCTCTCCCCCTGCCGCCACCCAAACACAGACTTTGCCCGGCTGCCGAGCCGCTGACATCTCCAGGCAAGCGACACGTGCCCCCGGAAAGGCCAGCAGCCCTTCGCACCTGCTGCTGCATCCCGGCCTCACAGCGGGGGCAGGTGCAACCGCAAGCTGCCTTCAGGTTCATCAAGCACGAGCTGCGCCACTTCCTTTTTCCCCTGTGCTGTCACCAGCCTGGGTCACAATGCCGTGACACTGTGACCGATGAAGCACAACGAACGTGCCTATTTGCCGGGCAGAGAGCTCCAGGACATGCACGCACCGAGGCTCCCGCCACTTCCAC
>VXBL01004751.1:666730-814475 GCA_013400195.1 Aramus guarauna | reverse complement strand
CCCCCTCTCCGCTAGCCCCACATCAGCCGGGCCGCAGACAGCTCAGGCCACACCGCCATGGCGCCGACGCGGGGATGAGGGGAGGCGCCGTCACGCAGTGGCGTCACNGCGGCGAGCAGCTTGGTGCGGTGCGGGCCTGCAGCGGCGCCCGGGCCGCGCTGAAGGGCGGCCGCCCCGGCGGGGAGCCGTGCCCGTTATTGTTTTGGGGGGGTGGGGGGGGGAGGGAAATCACCCCCGCCCCGCCCGCGGCGTCACGTGACGGGTGCTGGGGCCGCGGCGTCGCAGGGCGCTGCCGGCCGCCCCGCCGGGGAGGCCTGTCCCCCCGCCCCGCCGAGAGCCTGGGGCACCTCCTGCCGTCCTGTAGGCCCCCGCCAGGTCCGCTCCGCCGGGCCGGGGCCCTCCTGCTGCCGGCGCTGCTTCTGTGCCGCGGTTTGCCTCGGAGGGAGGCGGCATCCCTCTGCCTGTGTAGAATTACGTGGGTGCTGCGTGCCGGGTCGGGACCCTGGGTACCAGGTTTCGTTTTGTTCGGTAGTAAAATAGGTCAGGAGCATTGGCTGTAGCGTCGTCACGCGTGGCAGAATCCCCTGGCCAGACGAGCGCAGCGCTTTGATCCTGAGACCGATGTGCAGCGCTTGAAATAATTCTGCGCTGCGTGTTGTCACTCGCCTTTCAAAATGTCATTGCTGTAGCTGTCTTACTTTGATTACTATAACGAGCTGCGTGAACTACAATGGAAGTCGTACCAACAGTCATAGGAGCGCAGGACAAAGCGTGGAAAAAGAAGTAACTGGTGTTTTTGATGGAAGTGCCTTTGTTTCTTTGTGCTTGATGGTCTCGCCTCAAGTGTTTGGATTGCATCCCTTCGGAATGTTAAAATGGGACGTGAAAATAGGTCCGGCTTTTGGTGCAATACATATTGCCACCACTGAAAAATTATTACAAAACAGTGACTAAAATACGAGTTTTTCATACAAACAAGGTATTCGGAACGGTGAAATGTGGAAATTCGCAAATAAAATCCAGTAAAAGTGTGGGGGTTTAAATCTTTGTGTAACTTTTCTGTGATACAAACTAGAAATACTGTAGCTGTTGTTACTGGTGGTGTAGTATTCAAGTGTGCGTTCAAGAATTATAAGGAGGAGGAGGGAGCAGAGCTTTGAAACGTTTTGCTTTTGTCAGATTTGTAATGCTAAAAATATAGTCCTGCTACTTTTGTTAACTGCTACCTCTGGACAGCAGGCTACTTAAAAATAGTTCCTAAAGTGTCTCTAAAGATGCACTACCAAAAATTAGTTTGCAATAGTGTTGAAGATGCAGTGAAATCTGAATATTGATTTGGTCATTTTGAGTAAATCTTAAATATTGAATGTTTGCAAGAACTTGCTTTATCGTCTTCTGTGGTTAATATTGTGGTTTCTTTCCAAGTGAATCAAAGTACCAATTGTTTAAATTGCTATAATGCAGAATCTGTACTGAGTGAAAGGAAAAGTTCTGTTCTTGCTTCCTTCAAAATATATTGCATCACTTTAGATGTAATTGAATTGTTGTTTATTTAGAGAGCAAGAACTGCAGTATTTTTAAAGACTATTGAACAGTGGACTCCTTGAATAAGTGGAGGAAAAGTCTTTTTTGTTCAAATTGATTTTTTTTTTTCCCCCTCTCTTCTGTGCATGTTAATCAAGTCTATATACATGAAGAGATGTTCCTGTACTCAGCTTTCTGTTCCTGAAGCATTGATAACTTCAGATGAACCGGTTTCTGCTTTGTTTCCCACACAGTGTCATCGAGAGAGAAACGAACATTTTGCTCTGTTAAATAAATTGAAATAGGATATATGGTCAAAATGCAAATTCAGTGCTCCAATTGTAGCATAGAAGAACCTCATTTTGAATAAATATGTAGCAGTTCAATACTGAAGTGGTTGACCATTTTGCACTTGACTATTCTTTTATGATTCAGTTCCAAATGTACATATAAGAGTTGGGGTTTTTTATTAATGTGTAATAGCAAAGGATAAGGAATGACAGACAAGTGAAAGCATCGTCACAATCAGCAATTCCTGAAGATATTCTAAGATATTCTAACAGATACAGAAAAGTAGGTAAGAACAGGAAACAGTGAGGTTATTTATCTGTTGTGCTATCCAGTGCCCAGGGACAGTTTAAAATACACCTGATAGGCTCAGTACCATAAGCTGATACTATATTGACAGTAGCAGACCTTCAGACAGGAGAGCGATTTCTCCTATATTAAAAAAGTATCCACCTTCCTTCTTTCTTCCCACAGTGTTTGGCTTGTGGCCACTTGTAGGGCAGGGCAGAAATCTGGGGTTCTTTTTCCCCTCCTGCTCCACTGTGCACCCCTTCCCCCCCCCCCCAAAACAGAGTTACAAGTTAGGGAGCTTGATGGAAAAATCCAAGGATTTAATTACAAGAGAGCATTTACGCTTTTGAAGTAATGCTGTAGCTGCTGAGTTTTCAACCTGTGGCGGGGGGGGCAGGGGCAGCGGGAGAACGATGAATTTGTGGTAGTTATTTTAGAGTAATCTGTACAGAGTTGCAGAATTTGAGAGATCATCTGTCATCTGAGGTAGGACTCAAATAATAGTCTTTGGCTTGATTTGGTTAGAAGCTGGTGTTAGTTGAATTTACCAATGGTTTATTCTTGCTTGTTTTTTAAAAGCCAAGCTTTTACTTACAGAAAAGACTCCTTAAGACTGTAGGTAACACTGCATCGACATTTAGGAGCTGGCTTCTTAAGTATGTATGGTTCTGGGATTTTTTTTGTCGTTGCTGTATTTTGTTTCATTTTTATCCAAAGAAATAGAAAAGTGGAAAAAATTGTGTTGGGTCTGGTAGTTTTCTGGGAATCCAGTGGGCACACTTGACTGAACTAACACATTATTTCATCTGGAGAGGGACTGTTTATCAGGGAGTGTAGTGACAGGACAAGGGTTAATGGCCTTAAGTTGAAGGAGAGTAGATTCAGGTTAGATGTTAGGGGGGAAAAAAAAAATCTCTATGAGAGTGGTGAGGCAGTGGAACAGGTTGTCCAGAGAAGCTGTGGCTGCCCCCTCCCTGGAAGTGTTCAAGGCCAGGTTGGATGGGGCTTTGGGCAACCTGGTCTAGTGGAGGGTGTCCCTGCCCATGGCAGGGGGGTTGGAACTAGATGGGCTTTGAGGTCCCTTCCAACCCAAACCATTCTGTGATTCTGTGATCTTGGTCTAGTAAAAGCTTGATGGAGAACCTGAAATAATTTTTGGATGATAGGTGTGGTAGGACGTCCACTGCTTCAATATCTCAAAATTGCATGGAAGAAGCAGACAAGACTTTTCCTAACAAGCAACCTGAGACACTTTCAAGGGGACAAAGAGAGCAATTTAATGTTGGCTGAGCCTCAGTTTGGGAGGTGCTATTGCCCGACTTAAATTCTTGTTCCTGATGAGTGGTATTGTCCTTCATATGTTGCATCTTGAATGAAAGTTTTAAAATCAGTGTGTGACAGTATGCACAGATTTAGTGAGTGTGTACAAGGAAGGGGTTCTTGCAGGTTGCTGCAGATAGCGTAACTCCTCGTACTACATGCTTTTCTAGCATAGAAAATTAATTGCTAAGTATAGAACACACCTCTTACCCACTTGACTTTAAATGAGGAGTCATCGTCCAGGAAAGGGTGTGTATGTAACCACAAGTGTCTTTTATCCCGTTTAGTAAAATTTTCAAGACTGTCTTATTAAATAACATGAAATGTAGAGGTTACCTAAAGTCAGTTTGTGAACTAGTTCTTTTTAAGAGCTATGCAGCAATTAGAAAGTTGCCTTACCATAATCCTGTAATTATGCCCTAATAGGATTCTTCTAGGTATAATTACATACATTGAATATGTGCATGCAATTTTATTTCCTAAGAAATCTGCCAGAACTGACCCAACCTTTTTCTCCCATCTCCATATAACATTTGGGTTTATGATGTGCTACCTCTAGTAGTGGATTGCAAGAGGTAGTAGATAAAAGGCTTCAAGTGGTACCTACAGAAGTAACAGAAAGCCAGCTCCTAAGATGAAGGAATGAACACCACACCCACAAGCATCAAGCTTGTTGCAACTGCTCTTTGATCATAGCAAACATAGTATCTTGTTGGAGTGGATTAGTAGAGCCAAAATTTTAATGCGATTGCAGCTCTTGTTTTCAGATTGATGTGTGAAGAAAGGGGAAGCTGCTAGAACGATGAGGGGAGAAAAGGTGTGGATAGGCTTGTTAATTTTTGCATTTTTCCTTAGGAGTTCTTTCTAAAAATAGCTGCACGGAATGTTACACGGAGCTCAGCCATAAAGAAAATAACATATTTGACTAATGTATTTTATACTGAAGTCATCTCAATGTTTCACTCTATTACTAATGATAAATATTCAATCATTTGATGAAGGACAATAGCACAGAATACTATAGTACTAAATGATCAGCGTTCTTTCAGGGACTTACCACTCCTTGACTTTGCTCAACTCTCCGCATGTCTGATCTGCACTGTATTTGTACTGAAATTATTCTTTCCTTGAGCAAATTGAAATCTAAGATGTGACATTCTCAGGTCTGTTTCAGACAATTCCTGTATGTAACATTTTGCAGCACCTGGAAATTGTAGTTCAAAATGCTTAAGAATCATCTTGAAAGCTACAGCCCAGAAGGAGGATATAACTCTATGGCTCATCAGTCTTTTTACAGAGGATTCCCAAATACTTTCTGTAACTAAGGGTGGCTTTTTTAGGTCAAGACCTTCCTGTTTAGGGTGTGAGAGTGCAACAGTGAAATCTTGATGGTCCCCCTGCCCTCTGTGAGTTTGCAGATTCCTACCTCCCTACTGTGGAGTTATTTAGGTATTTGTTAGCCACTTACTGGTTTCCAGTGATTATTATTTATTTGTGAAATAACTTAGCTCAGATTCTGGTTGGTGACCTATGCAAAATGTGTTGTGACTGACATTACTTGCTAGCCTGGAGAGGAGCAGATTACCTCAGATGTATGGAGGCTAAGTTTCATCCTTGTCCTCTTTCAGAGGAATGCATTCATTCCATGAATGAACCTCACAGCCCTTTAGCACTTCTTATAAAGGAAGATCCTAATTAATTGGGGTTTTTGTTTACCTTGTTAAGCATCAAATCTAGGTCATAGAGTGAGTTTGTAAGCTAGTATGAAGACATATATATGTAGATTTATAAAGAAAAAAAGTGCTGAAGGGTTCTGAGGTGCATTCATGAAATGAATGCATGTGATCTCTGAAAAAGAAGACAATGCAAGGCTCTGAGCTACAGACTGCTTAAAATATGGAGAGGACCTAGGGGAAATAAGCTGTTTCGGGCCACTGTTTTCTCCTCAAGCATCTGATACTAGCCCCTGTTACAAGACAAGGTATGGGCCTACATAGTCCTTTGGAACCATGCAGATAGTTTTATAAACAGCTTTAGGAAGCCATTGTGACTTTTTAAATGCTCTGAATATAAGGAGCCATTTATTAGAGGTTAAATTTGCATAAACATAGCATGCTTCTAACTTTAGTCTTGTTTCTCCTTTTGTGTATATGGTCACTTTATGGAAATGAGCCATTAACTTACTATAGTTAAAGATAATTGCCATTTGTAATACTTTAGAAAAAGATAATTTGCTTAAGTCAGACATCAAAATAATTGACATTAAAACTGTGGGCCAAAATTGATTATTGTAAAAAATAAAACAGAAGTCTGGTGATATTTTTATTGAGAGTAGCCTGCATCAGATAAATAAAAGCATAGTAATTTCTTTTCTGTAACAGGACTGTGGCATTGTATTTTGCTTGCTCATAACTCTGTACAACATTGTAATGGCGGTATTATTTGCTTTCCATTAGTTTGCAGAGAAGCTGAAACACTGTAGTGTACCATTGGGCAGGACAAGTAAGGAATGAGCAGCCTTGGAAAAGAGGACCTGCCATCCTAGCTGGAGACATCTGAAGACAGGACATTGTAGTCTTGTGGAATGCTTCAGTAGAAATTACTCAGCAAAAGTAAGCTGTTTTTTTTTGTTACTGGACTTACATGTGTTAGCTCCTTGACAGGCTGCTTAGTTGCAGTTAGAATTTGACCTGGAGTTTGAAAAATTACTCAGTTTTGAGGAGGTCTTGTGGGAATTTACTTTTTTCTTCCAATAGAGTCCTAGAAGACCCAGGGTCTTTTCATAGAGTTTTTATACATCACATCTCCCATACTTTGTATGTTGATGAAGGTGGTCCAGGCTGTGAACCCTAAGCTTACAAATTAAATATATGGTTTAATATGAAAAATAAATTTAAAAAAATCATAAAAGGATAATAGAGAAGGGGGATCTGGCAGGATTGTGGACTAGCTCCTCACATGGCTTTAGGCTGTATTTATGTTAAAATGCAGTGTTCGGATGCTTATTGTTCCCTTATTTATACCTGAACGAGGGACTTAAATAATTCTAACAATTTTATTTTTAGAACTTGCCCTTGAATTGGATTAATTTTGAGGCTTACTATTTTCCCTGTTGCCAGAAGTGACTTAAGTGAACCCAACCCTCCAAAAAACAGCTTTACTGTTTGATAACAGTTCTCATATGAAGCCCGTTTTGGTTAAAACTTGTTATAGAATATTACTCTTAATTTCAGGAAAAATATTCTGTGGTCAATTTTGTTAAGGTCTTAATAGCATGTAGTTGCAATGAAAGTGCTTCCACAGCCATAATGTAGCAGAATAGCAGTTCTAGATGTTTTGCTCCTTTCTGAAGGATTAGCTCTTCAATAAAAATCTACATGTACATTCTCATAGTAGCTTACAAACAAGCTCTAGGACCTAGATTTGACCTTAAAAAGGGAAACAAAAAAGGATTAATTAGGATCTTCCTTTAAAAACAGAAAGTGAGACAGCATCAGTTCAGTTGATACGAATCTTCAAGTGCATAATTGTCCTGCATTCTGAGCACATGCAACTGCAGTTGTGCTTATCTTCGAAGAGTTTTATGTTGCTGGGTTGCTTAGAGATAAGGCTTTATTCCTCCAGCCATATTCATTTTGCACATAACATTTTCCTCTGAGTCATTAAAAATCACATAGGAATTTAAAGATAAGGAATTTACTCCTTTCTCTTCATATCCTGCATTATTGTCTCGATCTAGTAAGGAGTCAGAGAACCCTCAAATTATTAGGTCACCTATTGAGCACAATTCCAATGTTAGCATTTTTGTGCTTTCAGTGAACAGGTGAGAACTTTCACTCTGTTTTTAGTTTACTAATAAGTTAGCTCATGGTATCAGAATTTGATTTATCAAAACACATTGCATTTTTATTCCTAGCATTGCATTTTAATCCCCTCTAAAATCTCAGTTATGATATGTGACTTGTGTAGAAGTTACTTATCTTACAGGTTGTTTTAATTTTTGTTTTTTTTACTCTGAAAAGGATAACCTTATAAAGTGTATTCAGGGAGAAGCAGCTTTTTGTAGCTGTAACATGGAAGTAAAAATCTCTGCTGCTGTGCCTTTTTTGCACAGCGGTATCTCATTATGGGAGCACTTGAAAATTCAGATCCTTTACCTCAGCCACGGTTAGTGCAAATTAATCAATACACAGATTTCGCAGCTCTTCTGTTGTGAGATACTGATTGGGTTGTACTCATGGGTATTCTGAAATCTCAGTAGCTTTTCTTCCCCCCTTATCTAATAAATTTTTGTTATGAAACCCCAGGTTTGGTGTAAAATTCTGTTGCAAAATATAACCTCAAAAGTGTGAGGATCCCGGAAAGAGACTTGTTCACAGCATTATTAGCATGGATCTCTTAGATAGATGTGTACCCTACAGTAAAAAGACAGTTACCTGGTGGTAGGCAATGCTGTGTCTGTATCTGGCGTGCTGATTTGAGAACATGGCATGCAGATTTGTCTTTAATCTCAGAGAAAGAAATTCAGATATGAAACTGAAACACAGGTGGATACAGTTATGTGCTACTTCAGGGAAAAAAATATTTGAGCTATAGAGCTCTTAAAAGAATGAGTTGATAAATGGATTAAAGAGGCATTGGTCTTTTGAGAGGAATTTATAGTGATATAAGGGAACAGACAGCATACAGAAATACATTTTTAAGTAAATAGCACTTTATACGTTATTGTAAAGATAAATACAGATACTGAAGCATAATTTTTTTTTTTTAATCCCAGCATGTACTCATAAGATGTTTAAAGCAGTGGAGGCTTTTACAGTTAAATGGGGCATTTTCTCTTGAGGTAACACTTTCTGCTTGAAATGTGTATCACACTAGAAGAGGTCATCCAGGGAGGTTGTGGTATCTCCATCCTTGCAGGTTTCAAAAAAACTCTGCTAGATAAAGCCATGGCTGATCTAGTCTAGTATTGGTGGTAGTGCCATGTGGAGCAGGAGACTGGGCTACGTGACCTCTAAAGGTCCCTTTTGGCCCACATGCCTCTGATAGTTACGCATGAACTATTCCTAGCTGCTTGTACAACAAAGACTAGTTTAGCTGAAAGGCTGTTTTGCTGAATATCAGTCCTATGCCTCAAAGTTCCTTGGGAATTTAAATGAAAAAAGGCACTTTTTTAGGCCCCATCCCCCAAAGCCCATTCTTCTCCCTCATTTGATATCTGGTGTTTGTTTTTGATTGCTAATAAATAAGAACATAAAAGGAAAATTACCATGAAACAGACTGTGAGAGATTGCCATGGCAAAAATGTAGTTGATAAGGCATTTGCATATTTAGGCTAGAATTTTTCATCTACTGAAATCCTACACAATGCCAAAGTGACACAGTTTTGCATTCCCTGCTCTCTTACAGTTGGTTACAGAAATCATCTTTAGTGACAGAAATAAGATACAGCCAGAGGAAGTAGAGACAATGACTTCACAAACCAATCAAATCACGGTTGTGTGTCTTCTGTGATATACCTCTCCTTCTGCTGGGCTGCAGCGCTTCCTTTTGAGATGCACTCAGCTATATCACTTGATGTTTAGGAAAAAGAAATCTGGAGTAGCTTTTGAAAAACCCACCTCAGTTCTCAAATACATTTCTTTCTGCAGCCTTGTGGTTGTTCTGAGCCCAGTTTGGGGAACGGTGTACCGTGGTGCATGGGCAGTAAGAAACAGAGTGGGGGAATACTTCAGCTGGGTGCTGCTGCCAGGCATGTTTTCTACTGTGGAAACCTAGTCTGAGGTAGGGATCAAAGGGGTGATGACCAGTACTTAATCAAAGGGATGATCACCAGTACTGTGAAGAGAGAATGTTTTTTAAGTTCAGTGTTGCAGCTAGATCACCTCTTGAGGAAAGAATCATCGCTTCTTTAAATTTCCTGAGGAGGCCCCAAAGTAGCTGGCTGATTGGAGGTTTGTTAATCAACATTGCTTCAGGGAAACAACAGAGGAAATTCCAAAATTTGTGTTCTAGCTTGGTGTGATAATGTGCTGAAAATGAAATGGATAAAGATTGGTGATTAACAAAAGAAATTCTCCCAGTACTCAATTTAGTCTGTCAGCTCAGGAAATGGAATGTTAATCTGTCAGTTCCTATGAGTTGGGCTTCATAAAAATGATACCCTAATTTAAGGTGAGCATCTTATTCTGTGGATGTTGAGGTCAACGGTGATGTAAGGTGCCAGTTTAGGCTGACACAATGAACTGATTTAAATCTTTGATCTCTGCAGGATGGCTGGCTGTGGTGAAATAGATCATTCAATCAACATGCTTCCCACAAATAGGAAGACAAATGAGTCGTGTGCTAACGCGGCACCTTCCCTGACAGTCCCCGAGTGTGCTATCTGTCTGCAAACCTGTGTCCATCCAGTAAGTCTGCCTTGTAAACACATTTTCTGCTATCTGTGTGTGAAGGGAGCGTCTTGGCTTGGGAAACGATGTGCACTCTGCCGGCAGGAGATTCCAGAGGATTTTCTTGACAAGCCAACCTTATTGTCACCAGAAGAACTCAAAGCAGCCAGCAGAGGCAATGGAGAATATGCTTGGTACTATGAAGGTAGAAATGGTTGGTGGCAGTATGATGAACGTACCAGCAGAGAGCTGGAAGATGCCTTTTCCAAGGGTAAAAAGAGCACTGAAATGCTAATTGCTGGGTTTTTATACATAGCAGATCTTGAAAATATGGTTCAGTATAGGAGAAACGAGCATGGACGCCGCAGAAAAATAAAACGGGACATAATAGATATACCAAAGAAGGGAGTGGCTGGGCTGAGGCTGGACTGTGATGCTAACACTGTCAACCTGGCAAGAGAGAGCTCAGCTGATGGTGCAGACAGCACTCCAACTCCAGGGGCTGCAGCCGTGCAGCCTCTAGCATCCATTTCTCCTAGGTCCCTGCCGTCACTGGATGGTCAGCTGATGAGCCCTTCCACACCATCACCAGATGCAAGCAATTCTCTGGAGAACTCTTTTGCCCACTTACAAATAAATGGAGACAGTATGGCTGAAAGGAGTCATAGGGGAGAGGGAGAAGAAGACCACGAATCATCGTCTTCTAGTAGAGTGCCGGCCCCTGACACTTCTGTTGAGGAGACCGAATCGGATGCTAGCAGCGATAGCGAGGATGCATCTGCCCACCTTCAGCAACACCCGTCCTCTGTCCAGCAGAGACACTTGAGTGCAAGTGCAAGCCAGTCAGGAGCGGATAGACCAGTGGCAGGCGGCGGGGTGGTAAACACAAGTGTAAGATCTAGAAGGCCAGATGGACAGTGCACCATCACTGAAGTTTAAATCTAGAGCCATGCGATTAAACTCGGTCCTGTATCTGTAAATTTTCTGTCCACATTGGCATTGCACTCAAACCTAGCCGTGTATTTGGTGGGAGGGTGGGGTGAAGGGGAGAAGCAGATTTGGCCTGTTTAACTTTAGTCTCTTAACATGTCTCAGCTGGAAGACTCTAACTGTAGGAAACTGGGTTGTCCCGTTAATGGTTTGAAAGCTGCTTAGCAATACCCAGTTTTCTTGAAAATGTCTTGTGTTTATTTTGTAGCATTTTCCCCTTGGAGATACTCGATCCCTTTTTGGCCAATGTATATCTACTGTACAACTTGAATTGTCTTCATTATCTGACTGTTGCATTAAGTGTCTTACTACTTTCTGCATGGATTGATGTATGAAAAGAACACTAAAGCAATGTGGGAGCAGGCAAGATGTTGGATGTGAGCAGGATGCTTAATTTAATGTGAGAAAATAGATGTGAGTTTGGAGTTAAAATATGTTTTTACTAGACGAGCAATCATTTACCTTCCTTCAATGGAAATGTAAAAATGCTGTTAACTTCTGTTGCAAATTCTTACCTATACACTCTTCATGGCATTTTCACTGGCTTTGCCATCTAGTCCTTGTAGTTTTGTTTTTGAGGTCTTTCTTGATCTGTCTTGTTTTTGTTACGGAATTTATAATTTAATAAAACTACATTTTATCAGTAACAATCTGTCATATCTGTCTCCAGTTTAATTGAACTTCACTGGAGGAACTCTAAAGAAAACTATTATAAAACAACTTGCTGTGTTTGCCAAAAGGCTATCTTGAAGTTCTTCCATCCCTGACTGGCTGTCTTTCAAACACCACCGTAGGAGTATGTCTTTCTACTGAAAAATCATGAGTTGCAGGCTTAACGCTCACGTGGCTTTAACACACCTCATCTGAAGAGCTGATCAACTTGCCTCACTGTTACGGTTGGGCAGAAGTATCGCACTGAACCTTATTTTAACAGCAGAAATGTTGAAATAGAAGAGCCCATGTTATCAAAATTGACCCCATAACAGAGGAGAGAAATGTAAAGGACTATATTGCTGTTTATCTGTTATAGCAAAATGAGTGGCAGCATGGGAAAGGGAATTTTGTGCGTGTATTAGAAATGCACCTCCTAGATTGCTACAGACTGACTTGTGTGTGTTAGAAAAGGTTAGAAGCCAGATCTTGAAAGGCACAGCTTGTCTTTTCTGTTTATGGCAGCTGGTTTACATTTTTCTCAAATTGAGAAACAGCATTAGTTGATTCTGGACTCAATCTTTAAAATAAAGCTAATTAAACTCCAATTCTTAGTATACTTACCTCTGAATAGAAAGGGACAGTAGCTGATGCATAGGTGCTACACATCTTCAGACAAAAGTTGCTGTAGGCAACCAGCCATTTGAAGGGAATTAAAAGGGCTGATTTTTTAAAATGGTCGATTTAAACTTCTAAAATGTTCTCTTTACTGTACTGATGGCTGACGTGTCTAGTCTTGGGCAAAGCTGTGCCAGTCCTCCAGTTTGTTTCCTCTGTCATGGGTGAGATCAGTGGGTCGGTGAACCAAGGAGAGTGCAGAGGAGACTAGGAGGGAACAAGGAAGATGTACTTTCTCGGCTAGGAATGGATGATCTTGATCACAGATGTTTTTACCTTCCAGTTCCATAAGAAAATAAGCCAGTAACATGGAATGCTTTTTTTCTCTTTGTTAGCTGCCAGCTGTCTTATTTCCCTGTTCTGAGTTACCACACAGTGGCTCTAATCAAAGTGACTTTGTGCTGCAAGAACACTTCTGCTACATACATACATGTTACTTCATGTGAGGGCATGTACTGTTGAAGCAAGAAGTAAAATACAAGAACTTGACTTGCTATATACTTAATTTCAGGATTTTTACCCCAAACAGTCAACAAAATTTTATCAGTGATTATCCTTGGGGTTCTTGACCAAAGGAGAGAGGCAGACTTCTGTTCAGCTGAACACCCATGATGCTACTTTTGGCTCCTGCTGGCTGACTGCAGCTGTGAGGTACTAAAATTAGTCAAAGTAAGGCTGGTGAGAGCTTAATAGCCAAGCATCAGAGTGGCAAATTCATTCTCCAGATCAAGCTAGGAAAAAGTAGTAACCAGTAATTCCCATTTTGTATTTAAATCATTAACTTCAGTAGGAGACATGTTCTCTTGTCAATTTTAGCTAAGCCACAGCCACACTGCTGCATTATGTGGTTTTCTCTAACTCCATACATTAAGTGATTTTCAACTTGTACAGCATAGAGAAATGCACGGTGGAGCAGAATGGAAAGGAAAAAGGAAATTAAAGTACTATAACATCTGCCGCATCTCCATTTCCAGGAGAACAGATAACCACAGATACAGGAATCCTAACTCACAGTAAAAAAAATAAAAATAAAATCACACAGCGAACCAAGCATTCAGCAAGAACACCTGGATTGCCCATTTGGAAAGTAAATTTCTGTCAGCAGCAAATACGATAAAGTATCTACATTTAAAAGTGATCTTCAGTGTCCAAACTTTGAATGCTTGGCGCACAGTCCATGCCCCCATTAGGCACTCACGCTGTCCCAGCACAGAGGCAAGGCAACACGACGGCATTTCACAATGTAATAGGAAACCTAGTTTGCTGGGAAGGGAGCTGGCAAACTAGCCCCTAGGAAATAAAAAAGTTAGCACGCCATTGAATTAGGAGACTGGGAGTATCAATTTTCAGGTTTCTAATTTATTTTGTGCATTTAGTGCTTGTTTGTTTTTAGGGCATTTCTGAAGGGGAACAAAAACAGATGAAGCTTGTAGTCTTTAATAATTGTAAAGAAAATATAAATGCTTATCAGCTGCTGGTTACAGATACTTGTCACTGTAAGATGATAAGCAAGTATTTTATGAAATAAAGCATTTAGGTTTGAAATTGGTAAAATGGGATTCCATTTCAGCTCAATCTGGCAGTCTCATGCTCGTGCTCATGGTAATTTAGTTAGGCTAGTTTTCATACAAATGCCTGTCCTTGCTTTTAAAACAGAAAAGGAACTAGAGAATATGGTACTGGGCTACGCACCAAATCCTTGGTCAAAACAAACACCTGTAATTATCTTCAGAATCTCCTGTAGCTACCTTTGGTATACTTGTGATTCTAACAGACCAGAGGACACAATGAGTTTCTGTAACCTTTTCTGAAAGTGTCTTACTCAGTGCTAGTTAATTATTTGTTCTGTTCTTAGAAGCAGGTGTTGGCCTTTGATACAAATCAGAGAGGATGGCTGGGGAAATGCATTTGCTGAAGGGAGAAGTAAGCTCATCGTCTACAAATCAAAATGGAAAGAGGGCCCCCAGTAGCTGTACATACCGAGTTGCACTTACTGGCAGCACAGCTCTAGTTCAAAATGTGCAAGTAAAACGGGTTCTGCTTTTCTGCTACAATTTCCTCCCTTTCAAATTTATATCACCCAGTGCACAGGATACACTAATGAGCCTTACAGCCTGGCACCCGAAAAATAAAATTATTCAAGGATCTTGAACCTGAGGAAGAACGTAATCACAGGATTAGTAATGGCAAATTTATTCTTGTTACTAGCAAAGGCATAACCAGTTGCCCTTTAAAGCAGAATTTTTTTGACTCACAACGTGACATGCTATTGCTTCAGAAGGTTGGATGAGTATGGACTGGAGCATGCTCTGAAGGTTCAGTGATGGTGGGAGTCTAGAATCCCTCACAAATCTTGAGGAACTTCATGAAAAGCAGCACAGCTTCATTACTAAACAGTTAAGTACTGCCTGACTATACTAAAACATCCATACCTGAGAAGTCATGGGTTTGAAGTCCTTTAGAGCACAGGAAAGAATCCAGCTGCACAGGGGACTTAACAACAGAGACGTTGGATAAAAAGGGGCAGAGGGAGAAGGAGGCACAAACCAGATCACTACTCTCTCCCCCTGTTCCCATTCCCATCTCTTCTCTAACCTGGAAGTAAAAAATGAACTTTATTTTTGGAGAAGAGAGATTTGAAATCCTCCAGCAGCAGCTTCAGATGTGAAGGCAAACAGGACCAACAGAACAGAGTAAGCTCCTGATCTTCCCTGAGGTGCCAGCTCAAAACACATCCCTTCCTTCATTTCTTTTGGTTGCTTCAGGCTATACACCCTCCCTGCTGTGAAAGCCATATAGTAAAACATCCCCAGCAGAGCACAGCATCTGCTCGAAAGCTGCAGAATCTTAACAGGCAATCCAGGCCTGTTAATTCCCATCATTGATCTGTCCCAAGATCCTCAAACATATGCACAGTTACCTCACTGTCTAAAACTTGGGAATCCCACACCAGTGTAGAAATTAGAACATGGATTTCCATCCAAGGACTCGCCTCCTTTTCCTAAGGGAGGTTGTACCACGTACCTAGAGTTACTGATGCCTGGTCAGATCGAGAAAGCACATCAGTGGCACAGAGCCCAGAGCTTCCTCCTTAACGTGCTCCCCTGGGGTACATGGGTGCTGAGCTCAGATCTCATCCCCTCCTGGATTTAGACACACGTGTATCCTCATCACCAGTACAGGAAACTCTCAGCGATGGATATGTCTGCATGTTTTTGCTCTCACAGATGTTTAATTTTAAGAATCATCTGCCAAAGCAGGCACTCAGTTTCTAAAGGGAAAACCCTCCCCGCTGAGTTACCTAATTACTTGCATAGTCACTGGTATGAAGTGGAGTTCCAAGTCTTCAGGTCTTTCGCAGCCCAAATATGCCCTACCAGTAAAAATATCCTAAAATTAAGACACAGCCAAACAGATGCACACACGTCTTTTCCACAATGCTGAAGTACTCAGACCACCCAGTCAAGGAAATCCCAATTTTGGATATGATTCATCATGGCCTTCCAAGATTTCAGCTAAGTTCTAGGTAAAGAATTAGGTCAGCATCTTTGCACATGCTCAGCAGCATAGGTACAGGCTATGGAAATGTGCAGATGCAAAGCGTAGATGTAGTTGGTTCCTACAGCAGTGAGGTAGACACTTAAATGCATTTAAGGACTTAGATCCATGTCAGTGAATGAGGGCTGTAAGTTCCTCAGTGAGTTAGAGCTTCTATAAAAATCACCATTAAAATTGAAGTATCCTTGGATACTTTCTCAGTAATTATACCAAGAACAGACTGAAGATGAAAAAATAAAAACTATCATCTCACCAGTTGTCATCCCTTCAAAGCTGCTTTAAGACACCGTTTGCATGGTGGGGAACTCATATTTTGCAGCTTTAGATGCACCTGTTCTGCAAATAAATAAATCTCGTATCTTTCAAGCAATTCATTTCCATACCAGTTAGAAAATCAAAATTAACTCCAAAGAAAATAATCTTCAGCCTCATTCCAAAAGAATTATAGTTCTATTCTCAGCACGGTATTTACCTTTACGTACTAATTTCACTAATCTCCATTCAGTGGGTGATTAGAACAGTAAAGAATCTGCTGGGGATTTCTCTGTGGTTGCACACCAAATATGTCTGCCTGACGTGAATAACAGGAATGTTAATGCCGGTTTAAATAACAAGTCCTTAAATGATTCAGTTTAATGCCTGCTTTTTTGCAAACAAAGCTTTCATTAAGGTCAAGAACGTTTCTTATGCATCGACCATCATTTATGTTTTGGTCTTGTAACCAACGCCTGCAAATTGGCAGGCCCACCCCATACAGTTCCAAAAATGTCCTTCTCTGTCCTTAGGGCAGCTTCCAGTGGTAGCTCTCTCCCTGCTGTCACCACTTTTTTCACAGCCCGAATCACGTTGGCTGGACCCGCTGTGTACTGACTCAGCCAGGCTCGGGCTTCTTCTACCGCTCCCGTTTCATCCGAAGACGACAACGTCTCCTCTGAGAGCCCAAGGCGCAGAGCTCTCTCGGGGTCCACCCTGGCAGCCCCGCTCAGCAGCTGGAGGGCAGCCCCGCTGCCGACGATCCGCACCAGCCGGGCAGCTCCTCCCCAGCCTGGCACCAGGCCCATGTGCTTATGGACAAATCGAATTTCACTCCCTGGCGTCATCAACCTGTCAACGAAAAACAAACATGCAGAGGTCAATCCATGCATCGACTTCCGTGTTCAGCTCGCCCGCACTAGATTTTCTATTTTCTCCTCCCCTTCCAAAGGCTGATACAGCCTGACAGCATGCTGGTTACAGCCAGAGCTGGACTATCTTAATTTTTACATCACCCGGTGCCTTAAGCTGCAGCTTTTGGCCCTTCTCGAAATGAGATACGTAGGCTGCCACAAGTAAAGATGCTTAGTGCCTGCACTGATGCCTATAGTCAGTTCTAAAAAGTATTTGAAAACAGAACTTCAAAGACAGAGGGCACATTACACTTATTCACAGTGCAAACATTGCCTTGCTACTTCATGCCTAAAACCAACAGGGTTTTGTCTAAAACCCAAGCGAACTAACACACAAAAGGTATTTCTCAAGAGAATGGATCATGGTCTTAGCACTGATCTGTGCTGAGGAGGTTCTGTCAGCGCCTTGGTGCTTGATTATAGCACAGTCGGTGAGGTTTTTTGTTCCGTACTTTAGAGGGTCCATGTAAGTTTTATTTTTATCTGCTCACTACAGCAAGAAAAGTGAAGATGGATGCTCAGCTTCTGGCCCATAATATATAATAGAGTTGCTTTCTATTTGTGCCTTACAGTGTGTAATAGAATTGCTCCCAACCAGAAGGTAGAGTCACATTCCTTTTCTCAAAGATTTCACGTCTTTGCTTCTTTTCTACAGTCTGTCACCTCCCTTATTTAAGAACTCACCCTGAGCTGATTAAGCTATCTCCCTGGAGGAGCTCTGCTGCAGCCGACTGTACTGTCTCCACACAGTGTTCACACTGACACACATTAGATTAGTGGAAACAGCCTCTAGAAATTCAATCATACAGAAACGATGTAGAGAAGCAGACCAGTACTTGCTCTTTCTTAAGATGGTGTTCTGCAGTATGGTTGCTTGCTGGTGTTTAGAAGACAAGGGATGTAAGTTGTACTCGTGAAGTGGATTAGCTTCTACTTCAAGCACTAATTGGCTTTCTGAAGATAAATCATGTAATACTAAGTTCTACACACAAGTCTGTTTCCTAATAATGCAGTTTTCCATAATGAAAATATCAAGGTGAACAGCTTTAAAAGGGGAAAGAAAAATAAAACCTTGAAAAATGCAACTACTTCTAGGAACTTACAGTTCCCAAATCTGCTTAGTTATTGTTAATTGAAAGTTTGCTTGGTTGCTTTTTTCTTAAACAGAGCACCATCAGCATTCATGCCATGCTATAAAGCACCAGGGCTGAAGAGCTTACGCTTTATCCCAGACCCAACACAACGCACAAAGGCAACAGCTGACATGCCAGATTGCATGAAAGCCTTTTTGTAGAGATAGTGGAGGAAGGTTGTGTGACAAAAGGAAGAGAGCAGAGTATTGCAGGGGAGGAAAAGCTTTTAGCTAACACTAGCAAGTGCTTCCCAAGCCCAGCAATCCCAGGGAGCTCAGATCTCTCCTCTCCGCAAGGAAGACTCTGCAAGTAGCCCAGACCTCCGTTACTGGCTCAGCTTACTTTGCAATTTGCTGACACCCAGCATCCCACTGGGAAAGCAATAATGAAAACATTATTAAGGGTTTAATTCTAGCTGTGCTGAGCAACATGAAGCATTAAAGAAGAAGCGGTCATCAGCAGCTAGGCATCTGATACTAGAATATCTGTAGGCAGTGTCGTAACACAGCCACATCGCAGGTCAGAAGACAAAGCTGAATTTGTTGCATCTGAGACTGTCCCGCCCGGGCTCAGGCCGTAAGGACAAGGAGTCATTTGGGAAGCTGGGTCAATGTGCTCTGAAGTTTGCACGGGAAGTCAAATCCTACATTAGAAGCACAGCCAATCCATCAGCGTCAAGAAGAAAAAAAGTTGAAAACATTTAGTATGTGGGAAAGGCTCTGTTATTCTGCACAGTCTTCACCTCCCTCTGAGAAAATGGAACCAAACGTGATGAAAGGAAAGTAAACCATTGACAGCTAAATCCATACAGACTGTGAGGCTGCAACTTCCAGGATCCCATTGAGACTCACTTCTCCCTACAATGCTCCTTCGAACAAGCTCCACAGAAAGTACTGAGATAAGTGATTGTTGTGGCTTAGCCCCAGCCAGCAGCTGAGCACCACACGGCCGCTCAACTCACACCCCCACCCTCCATGGGATGGGGAGGAGAATTGGAAGAGAAAGGTAAAACTCGTGGGTTGGGATAAGGACAGTTTACTGGGACAGTAAAGGAAGGGGAAAATAACAACAACAGTACTCAGAATATACAAAGCAGGTGATACACAATGCAACTCGCTCACCATCCAGAACCTGATGTCCAGCACATCCTCAAGCAGCAACCCTCTTCCCTGCCCTGATCCTCCTTTATATAGTGAGCATGACATCATGGCATCCAATATCCCTTTGGCTAGTTTGGGTCAGCTATACGGGCTGTGTCCCCTCCCAGCTTCTTGTCCCAGCCAAAAACCTGGACAGTGGTGGTCAGTGGAAGGTGTGAAGGTAGTCTTGGACTGTCTTCAGGCTTAAGGAAGGTATCTAGGGTTTTTCAGACTTTTCAACTATGAATCCTCTCCCGAAGTCACGCCATTTCTTACAGAAACCACCCATCACGCTCTCTGTTAGGTATACTGCTCACTCTCAGTCCCCATGCCCAAGGAAGCAAGGGAGACCTGAGCTCGGATCTGGAGAGGTGTATGCCGCTGCCAAGCTAGCCTGAGATCAGCCTCTGAACATCACCAGCTGCAGCCTCACATAAATATTTCCCTTTTTATTTTATGAAAGGAATTGAGTCTACCTTCTGAGAGATGACAGATCTGATCTCCCATTAGATGAATTTATGTAAGGAAAGTACATCAAGCATTACTAAACACAAAGAGGCAGACATCAAAAAGCTGAAAAGACCGAAGTACCATTCTGTTCCTGAGCTGTTTATACCTTATTCACCTAGTACTGGCCCTGCCTGAGACAGAATAGCAGATGAATACAAAATGAACCCTGATTTGACTCAGTATGCCTGTTCTTGTCTTCCAAGTGAAGAGAATTTGAATTTGGGTCTCCTGTATCCCAGGGGAAAGTTGCATCACTAGGCTCCTGGACATATGCCTTCCCTGCCCTAAAAAAAGATGATCTGTTGCATGACAATACTGAAAAAATATTTCTTAAATGTAATTAATGTAACAAAGTAACCCAAGTCCTTAGAAGCAGAGAAGTATCCTTCAGAAGTGTGAAGGGTAGCAAAATCCTCACAATTTATATTGGAAATAAGAGGTTAAATTGCAGCTGAAACCTTCTAAGAACATTATATTTCCATGTTACAAGCACTACAACACCCCTAGGAAGAAAGCACAGCCACCATGGGCCACATCCAATTTGGGTTAGTCATCTAAAGCAAACAAGAGCTACAGCAAATGTTCCTGCTGTACATTTTAAAATGTTCTCAGACGTGCTAAATGTTACAAATCCTCCACCTTTGATCGGAGGATTCGTTCACTCCGTGACATCTCATTGCGCCCACAAACTACTGACTGTCACGCCGCATCACATCACTGGCAATGCACGTGAGAAGAAAATCTTGTTTGCCATTAACAATGCAACCTAACAAACCCAGGTAACTTGCTTCCTCACAGGCGGCACTTGCTGTGAGCTAACAGCTATACTTTCCTTTGCTGAAGTGTTTCCCAGCTACTTGAAGCTGGAGCATATATATAATGAAAGCTGAAAATGCAAACAAAAATGTATTTTCTCAGTTTTTCATACCTGCTTTTTAGAGTACTCCTGTTACTGAACTGTTCCAACAGGTATAATCAGTTCTTTGGGCAGAATTCAGATTATATTGAGGTTTGTGCTGGTCCTTTCCTGGACTTTGGGGTTTGAATTATAGTCAGCATTCTGACAACACAAAGGCACTAATGAAGTTCACCAGGGAGGGACAAATAACATTCTCTATTTTATGCATTTTAAGAGCTCCTACCACTATGCTTCTGAAACCCACGATGGAAAAAAAAGGATGCCTAAAACACTAAATGTGTTGTCAGCAACCTGGCTTTTGTTCCCATCCCAGTTTGGCTCCCAGGGTCAGGTAAGGACACAGGTCCTGCCTCCCAATCTTCTCCTTTTAGCTGGCGTGAGACAGGCACACCGTGGAGGGAGGCACGCGGCATCACGCAGTGCTGCAGCACCTGCTTCTTAGCTACGGTTATACTGAAAGGACAGCCAGAACTGCAGGAGATAACTTCTATCTCCCCCACAAATACTTTGGTCTCCTGCTCGCAAACCATCAATCAACATAAATAATAAGCAAAGCTTATGCCTTAGGTCATAGAAAGTTCCCTCGCCAAATCAGCTAACTTCTATAAATTTCGGTAACACTATGAGGTGACTGAACCAATGCAAAGTGGAAAATTCTCCAAAAAACAGAGTCAAAGACCTTGGGATACAATTAAAAGACATCCACAATTTTAACATGCTGTAAAGCAAGAGTTATAGAAATAGAAATAATAAGAAAAGTTTCAAATACAACTAGACATTTTTGCAAAACACAGATAGACTTCCAGACACATGAAAAGCAATGGTCATGGTCAGCCACACGTGCGTTTTGGCCAACTGTCATTACTCAGTGAAGACAGCAAGGATACAATATTGATATCTAAGGCTTCCAACCAGCCATCCAAACCACACACACAACTATTATAAGCACAGGAAAAGAGAGATGTTAAAGAAAAAAGAAAATTGCCAGGAAAATGGTAACAGAAAGAAGGCTATCAAGGGCCAAACACTTGTTTTAACCAGCAAACAACAGAACAACAAAGTTGATGTACAATCCAGTCATACGCTTTCCCTGACGTGTATGTTTTTCTAATACAATCATCAATATATCAGCTTAATTAACTCAATTTAACAATTAATTTAAGTAATTTAATTTAAGTTACTTAATTTAAGTAACAGCCGTGCTATGCTGTCATGTGGCCAAACCAGCTTTTTAAAATGCACTCTGCTGGACAGTGCAAGTTCAAGACTTTGTTAGAGGTCAGGTATGACATTATCTGTGGGTGGTGTTTATCATGCAAATAGAACTTGTTTTGCCAGGTGGGCATGAAAATTTGATGACCTTGCTTGCAAGTGACAAAAGCTCAGGTGTAACTAGTTTAGGATTTTGTAACTTTGCTTGGCAAGTGTCACCAGGACCATCCACTGCAGCAGCAGCTCTCGAATGCTGGACCTTAGACAAGCAAGAAAGCCAGAGCCCTCTGTCCACTTCTCTGTTCTCCTACTGCACCTTCTCAACGCTCAAAATACAGACCCTGTCTCATCACTTCACCTGCACATTGCACCTCATAGTCTCACTCCACCTTCCTTACACTTCTTCAGCATCCCACGGGGCACAGGAGATCCCAGTATCGGTGGTGGGTTCTTGCAGCAAGTGACTGTGGCTCAGGCTGCAGAGTTACACAGGTAATGTCTGTAATCTGATCTCCCTTCTCCTCTTGCTGACACATGCAAAACACACCAAAAAAAAAAAAAAAAAAAAAAAAAAAAAAAAAAAAAAAAAAAAAAAAAAAAAGGGCTGCTCTTACAAAGTGCTGCTGAACACATGCATTGATGGGATGGTTTTAGTCAGCTAGGGTGTTACAAAACAAGGCAGAGTTGTGATTGTTTAATTACAAATCAGGGCTTTTGTTGCACAGATAAAGGAACAGGTGGTTTAGTTCTTACTTTGTTGCTATAAATTCAGCAGAATCCTTTATTTCAGGTTGGTCCACTACACCACATAAATCAAGTAATATCTTCTAGGCAGCATACTACACCTCTGGCTTTGCAAAAAAAAAACCCCACCTTTAAGTGGACAGCTGAAAAAATAACTGTTCAGATGAGGTAGGAGTGGGTAGTTGGATACGAAAGCATTTCCATAAAAGAGAGAAGTCACCTTGAATCTTTCCTTGGAGGCAAAAGCATTGCCATAGGCATCTAGAGTTCAGTGCTACTATAGGATCTGAATAGCTGAGATCTCCTGTACTATCCATCACGGCACAGGAAAATCAAGGTCCATCTGTGCCCAAGGAGATGCAAGCGTGTAAAATGGTCTTCAGCCAATAGCAGGATAAAACTCTTCCTAGAGCCACAAAAGGGCTATGCAAACCTATGATCAGTGGCGGCAGCACATGCTGGGAGCACCTGTCCTGCCCAAAACCCCAAGTTCTGGTGGACTCCTCTGATGCCTCCAGCCCCTGTGCTGCAAATGCAGCCAGCAATTCTGGAGCTCCAGTTCCTTGGCACAGGCAGGGGCACCAGGGGGTCTTGGGCCAGCAAGTGGCAGGGCTGCAAGGAGAAATTAACTGGGGCTCCAGGTGCTGTTAGCCTAAAGCTTGGGCAAGGACCATCGCACAAGTAGGCAAGCACTGCTGCAACTGCACACGATCTTGAACGGTTCATGTAGCACACACTGTGGTTTAGAAACCTCCAGGCTAGCTGCCTTCTCCCTGTTTGCTTTAGCATGGCAGGTGGCCCTGCAAGTTTTAACGCGTACCTAGTGCTCCATCCACCTCTGATATCTGCGTTCCAAATCTCAGAGTCAGAAAGATACACCAGAGATCATGTATCTTCCCATTTAATATATCTAAAACTTTCCCACCACACACGGACAGATATTAATGCATGTGTAAGAAACTACAGAACTTCCTTAGCATTAAGGTACAAAGTACTGAGGCCTCGTATATGAGTGTTCCTTGGCAATTTGCTGCAAAGCTCATCCCTACCTTCTCTCTGACCACAACTCTTTGAGTGCGACCATCTAGCCAATTCCTTATCCACCAAGTGGTCCCATCCATCACATCCCTGTCTCTCCAATTTAGAGACAAGGATGTCATGCTTTGCACAAGTCAAGGTAGATGATGTCAGTTTTTCCTCCCTTATCCACCAACAATGTAATTCCATCATAGTAGGTCACCAAATTTAACCATCCATGGTTATTACAGAAATTTACCTTAAAACAACAACTGCATTAACCAGTCATTTTTACAATAAAAAAATGAATTTTGAAGCAGCAAGGTAATGTGGGAAGAATATTCTGCAGAAGAAATATGCAGTAATACACTAAAATAATTTAGCTAGTCAGCAATGCTGCTGATGAGCAGTTTCCAGTCCTTACTTCAATTTTCATGACAGATGCTGTTAGAATTAGACCCTCAAGAATAAGACAGTCTCCTCCGAAAAGCAAGTTGAGACTAATTAATCTGTCTCTGCCTATCCAGTGCAGTGTCTCATCAGTCTCTTTATCACTACACCAAATAATTACCTAGGTAGTCTGTAAAGGGATTATCTAGACAAAACAGCTAAAGAGTTTTCTGAAATTCAGCTATCTTACTACACCCTCTATCCCTCAAAAAACCTCCTAATTTTCTGAAAATATTAACAAGAGGATTCATCCTGAGAAGAGTTAGTCATAATTTCACTTATCTTTCAATCTCACTTGATTAATTGGATAGGCTTTAAAGGATCAGAAAGCCTTGGTTATACTTTTCGTAAATAACTCCTTGCTAATTATATTTAGCAGATCTTTGAACTATAACAATGCAGTGAATATCGGCCAGCCATGACTGCTCCGCACTTTCCCAGCACAGCTTGCTATTATTAATTCCCCCTGCTCCTCTCCCATATCTTCTCTCTCATGCAGAGCTTCTCATGTTTCTGCCCTAGCAGAGAAAGAGTAAGACCATTAGACATTACAGCAATTGCTGCTTCAGAGCTCTGGCAACATGAAGTGAGACTTCCAAAGTGAAAATACTGTAAAACCAATAAAACTAAGGATTTGTTCTACGTGGTTTTGGTGACAGTATGCAGACTGGCATCCTAAAAACAACCCCCAAAATCTTTGCTCTTTCTGAAAATTCTTTAGTCATAAATATTCGCTTGACAAATGCCTAAATGGTAACCACTAAAGAATACAAAAATGAAGACAAATTGTTTAAGAGAGTTTGGGGAAACTATGTACCTTGTGCATATCGTAGATACAATTGCACAAAGCAGCTCTACAATCCCAAAAGTCAATAGGGTAAGAGAAGATTGTGCACATTAATGATCTCTCCTCTTTATGAGCTTTAATCTGTAACTTTTACTACAGGAATGCAATGGAAAGAAGTAGGTCCAGCTACTATTTTAATAAGTCCATCAGAAAGTCATCCCTCTCAAATCCTTTCAGTGATTAAAACAAAATGACACATCTTCTTTACATGAGGTTTAAATAAATTAAAATGATACCCAAGAATCAAAATAAAAAAACCCTACTGAGCCTCCCCAGTACAGAGTGTTCTAGGCACACTCTAAAACTTGGTGTCAAAGGAATAGGCTTGATGCCAGCCTCAGAAATCTCACCAACACGAGAGCTCTTTTCTCACAGCTCTTTTCAAATTGCCTTACAGATTATGGAATTTTATTTATAGTTACTGAATTATTTTGTAACACTCTTAGTGCATCCATTTTACCCACACTCGCAACAAAAGCTAAGAAACAAGGTTCACATAAAGTAGCCTAGGAGAAAATATCTCAAGGCTCCCTAGGACATTGCCTTTACCACCTTACCTTCTGCCCTTCAGTCAGATTTTCCAATGCATTTTATGGAGCCCTAAAAATCAGGGCCAAAATCTGATCTGAAAGTAGACCCTAATTACAGATGTATTCTCTTGAGCAAGAGTTAATGTTCTTCTGGGTTGGCTGGGAAACCCCGGGGGGAGCAGATGGACCTAAACAATGAGACATGCAGTCGTCAAAGGAAACCTTAAAATAACCATTTATAATGTGACTCTATCATTCTTTTTCACATCATTCAGAGTCAAATGAAATGCAGAAGAAAGAATGATGAAGTCATGTTTTTATCTAAAGACACAACGCTAAAATTCTGAAAAATGGAGTCCTAGATCAAAAAAAAAAAGTGAAGATGGAGTAACAAGAGTTGGAAGCAGAGACAGAACACAGGGACATCAGAGCAGAAACTGCCAGACATGAGCCCTTTTAGGAGGAATATGTTCTCTGAGAATAAATAGGCACTTAAGGTGTGGATAACTCCACTGTTTATTGCCCAAACATTTGGACGTTCAATGGAAGATGAACCTTCAAAAGGAACAAAGTCAACTCAAAGAGGCTGCGAGATTACCAATTTCAAAGGAAACCACTCCATGGAAGAAACACAAAAGTAATATTGTTACTAGCAAAAGATCTCATAGGTAACAGGAATTAAATTATAATAGGTAGATACAGAAATCTGCATGCCCCAAAAGCCAGCATCTCATCAATAGCAAAGCCTGCACTGAGAAAAATGAAGAAAAGGCCCATCGGCAGCAAAAAGGAGTGTGGTAAAATAGCAGAGCACTCTGTCAGCCAGCAAGACCCAGACTAAAACTTGTCCAGATACGATTGTGTAAGAACAACCAGGGAAGTGAAAAAAGGTTTATTTCTTAAACACGCCCCTGATCAAAGGAGAGTGGCTAAAAGAAGACCAAGACAGACTGTTAATTTGAGAGAGGGCTTATGGAAGGAAAGAAACATGGGGAAAGAAGCTGTTGCTAATACCCTGCAAAGGGAGCAGGGCAGCCTCAACAAGACAAGGTAGGCAGGGCCCTCCAAAAGTCTCCTGCGGGCGATGCTCGCTGTCACACTGGCTGCCATCCACTCAGACAGCTCTTCCTATCTCTTGCTGGACCAGAAGCTCCCAGAAGTCAGCTACAGATGAAAGCTCACCCAACAGACCTGGATTAGGCATTTTAAATCTAATTTTTTACCTCAGGCTTGACACTTTCTCACCCGTGGCTTCACAGAAGCCGGAGAGAGAAAAGCATGCTATAAAAAGCTACATTTCTTCTAAAAGGGATAAATGAAGCTGAATATCGGACATTACAAAAAGACTTTTTCTGTAGCAGGAATGAAAAATTGAATTAGATGACAGATCACAGAGCAAGAAATAGGGGCCCAAAAAAGCATGACTGATTAAAACTCCACAAGCCGTTTTTAAGGAAGCAAGATGAGCCTTTTCCCCTNCCAGTCATTTTTCAATAAGCTGACAGGAAAGAAAATTATTTGGCCAAACCACAAAGTGAACCTGCCCCATTTCCCAGGCTGATACTCCTTGAGGTCCACGTGTGATGCCCACAGGGGTTTCCCGCAGCCCAGGGTACCATCCCCGCCACGGCGGGCTGTGGGAGCCGGGAGGTGGGCAGCACCGTGCAGGGGGGCTGTGGAGATGGGGAGAGGGCTGGCCAGGGCACTCATGCAGCCCCCCTTTTCCTCTGTGCCTGAGCATTCAAGTGAGCTGAAAAAGTAAATTAAAATGCCTTTCCCAAGTGGGAGAGATACAGACTTTTTACAACTATGCAGATAGCAACAGAGTCCCCAGCCCATGGGTGCTGCCTCGGATCTGTTTGACAAGACCCCCTGTGCGCACACGGGGAAGGAGCAGCATGGCTTTACAAAGGCTTATGAATGCACGCAAGGCTCATAACACAATTTAAGAGCGCACAGAATCAAGAGAATAAACCAGATAGTTACACTGGGGAGCTGTAATTCCCCTGAAGTGTGCAGTATAAACTCTGAAAATGGCATGAATCACCAGACTCGTAAAGTGGGACTGAGGCCCCATCGTTCAAAACGCGTTGCCTGGATCCTCCTTTCTCCCCGCAGCTGTATGATGGCAATCCACGGGCTACCACCCCGTTTCTCCTCCCCTGCTAGCGACCCATGTCTTACCAACACTCTCCTCCTCTTCTAATTCCCAGCTATGATTTTATTTATATTACCATGGTGTCAGCAGGTCCCAGGCACGGGCACACTGCAGCCTCCGTTACCACACAATTATTTTCAGAGTCGTTCTCATCTTGATGTAGCGCTCAGGTCTTACCCACGAAGCAGGTTTTAGCTATTCTTTACAGGCTGCCAAAGTCTCCATACACGAGTGAACGCCAAAATAATGCTCACATAAAAATTACTCATGCTGGAAATCTAAAATGTTACATGAGTCTTTCCTTCCAAAAAAGGAACTACAGCTATTTGGATTTCATTCAAGCAAACACTTTGAACAACTGATATGCCTTTTAGACTAAAGCAAAAATTTCCATTAGAAAAGATCCAGTGATATTTTACCAGATTCTTTGATGAAAAAAGACCACTTGGAGGCAAAGATGTTTGATAATTGAAATTTTTAGTCAAATCTGAATGCCAGTATTCATCTAGAAATGAGAAAAGAACTCTGGAGCTTGTTTTCAAATTGAAAATAGTATATTTTTTAAATTATGTGTGCACTTTCCTGAAGCATATACACCCATGCTTATAACCTCACCTTTCCGCATTTTTATTTCCATCATATATGTTTATCAAGACCAAAGAAAACAGAATAAAAGCTGCCTGGACCAAATTCAAGAGTCTCTTAAAGTAGGAACATTTCAGTCACATTCTTTGCTCATCTCCACTGCTGATACAGAAAGGGGAGGGGGAGCTTCCCAACACTGGCTCAGAGCTCGGCATCTAAAATGTCAAAAAGGCAAAGATCACCTCACTCGCCTGAACTCAGCCGACTGGAAAGGAACAGCATTTCTTGACATCAGCCCTAAGAGATGCAAGGTTCGAGTTGCTCTAATACTTTATGATGGATTTGATATATCACATTTCTGCAACCCACAGCATTAAAGGATTTAAAATACGTTGCAACGTCACGCTAACAATCCTGAGCAAGACCTAGGGTAACAAGACACACCCCGAAATTCAGCTGTCTCTGCGCGCAGCGCTACTGATGCTGCATTTGCACATCCTACACGACAATTTCTGACTAAAGCAAAGAGAGATCGTATACTTATTTGAAATCACTGGTGATGATAATGAAATGTGGCCTTTTTGTCAGGATACCAGGTTAATAATCTCAAACAAAAAATACTGAGGGTTGTGGGTTTGTTTTTTTGGGTTTGTTTTTTTTTAATTGTAAGTGGCTGTGACCTAAGTTTTAATTTTTCCAGATATGCAGATATATGATTTCACATAATCTTTTTTTTTTTTTTTTTTGAGGGGGGGCCCACAATGACATCTCAAAAAAAAAAAAAAAAAAAAAAAGACATAAATGGGATAGAGAATTTAACATTAAAATTCTACATTAAAACAGTAACTTAGCTACTTCACATCTTTGTTTTTTAATACAGCACATCAGTTATGTTGACAGGGAACTCAAGCCAGCTCCAGATCACTAACTGATGGTATGTTCAGACAAGAAACAGGCACATTTTCAGCAAACTGTAGCAGATCCTCCACAAATATGCCTGTGACCAATTCTCTTATCACCAAAAGTATAATTTCCCCTCATATCTTTTTATTTACAATCTTTCTCTCTGTTTCACAGACGCACAAATCCACACTAACTGAAATTACTGGTTTTTCCTCAGTCTATATATTTGCTTTTTGGTTATGAATATGAACATATCAGCACACAGAACAGAACTGGAGGATAATACCTAGTAACAGACCATGGATACAGTAGACGTTCTTACACATACACCAGTTTAAGCACAATGGGAATTTATTTAACATAAGAATTTATAATTTGCTTTATTCTTACTGTGACTGCTGAGTTACAGCAGTAGCAATTCATTTCTTACTAACTACAGAATCCAGGAAGAAGTAGGAAGCTGAAGCCACCAAGGTTTACAGGTTCAGCCCCAGTCTTGTTTTGCACAATTTTGGCTAAGTCTGGAAGGAACACAGAGATCCAGCCTGCAAGGCTCCAATTCTTCACTAAGACATTGGGTTGCTTTGGATTAGAGGGGGAAGAAGAAATGGGGGGTGAAGGGGAAGACTGGAAGGTGCAATTGCGAAGGCAACGTTTACAATGAAAGTAGGTTTTGATCCACACAGCAACACATGCTTACGCTTGCAAAAACCCAGGGAAATTGAGTCATTTGGGAAAAATGTGGTCATTTAAATGAACTGTAACTCTAATGTGGATGATAAAACTTCAGATATCTAAAATGTTAACTATATTGCTACCTGGAGTGATAGAGAGAGGAAGAGGAGGTTTTTTTGTAGTCCTTCAATATCTATCTGTCCTGTCATGTACTAACAGGGACTCTGGAAGATATTCTTAGGAAGCAGATCCAATGCAAAGTTAAACAGTTGAAAGCTGTGTCTTCAGGGGAAGCTGAGGCTATTTAACAGCTCCCTAGAGCCAAGAGGACAAGATTACATCTCCACCCCTCCTGTTCTTTGTCATCTTCTCCTAGATGCCAAGTTCCTCATTTACATTGGCTCTGGCCAATACTATACCCCTCTAAAAACCACTTTAATTCACTGTAAGAACAGGAAATATCCAGGCTTTCTGTTGCTTTTTAGTGAGATAATTGACTCATACAGGCATCTTCACTGGTGCTTGGCAAACCAGAGGTAAGCAATGAGGTGGGAATGGGCAGCAGAGACAGTCTGTTGTTCTCATGAAGCCACAGCTCAACATAATCCTGCCTCAGAATCAGCAGAGTGGAATACCTAAGTACTTCTCAGACTTCATATTAATTAACTTGTGGAGCTATCTGATTAGAAATATATACATATATATCTTTAAAAGATTATTCTGTAGTGAAGATCAGCAATGGAGTGTCAAACTCAAATACCTGCAGGCAGTTCATCTAAACTGGGGATTAGTCACTCCACAGATGCAAGCATTATGGACAATTTCAGTGCATTTGTACTCTTCCTAAACTAATTCTCCTTGAATGCTTCCCTACAGTGTACTGACAGCCCAGTGTTTCGGCAAGAATCAGCACGGGTCCAGCTCTGCATTCCCTAAAATCTGTCTTATCTAAGTTTTCCATTATCTGTTTTTTATTACTATGCAGCACAGAATCAGCTACAGACAGGAGTGTTCAACAAAAAAGGCGTAGGATTGCATGGTAGAAGTGGTCTAAAATGTAGACGCATGCTGATAACAAATACTTCATTTACCCAAGATAAAATGGTTTGGGCTCCCAAAGGAAAAAAAAAATGGAATTAAGTAAATCCGTACAAAAAGACAACCTCAGAAAGAAAACTTGAACTCAAATTCATGCTTTGTTGCTGTTATTTAAATTTCCAGTAAAATCAAACAATGGTAAATTTGAACTCTATACTATATAAAAATTTCTCAGCCTGGAAGATTGTAAACACATGAAATTCAAACCCAAATGAAAACTGGTAATAAAGAAAAAACTAATACCATTCCATAAATACAAGTCCAAAAAATACAAGCTCTCAAGTCCATTTCTAGCAGTTCTGTGATTATTTAACCAGATGTCAAGTGTGCCAGGTCAAAAATAAGAACAGCCATCTTAAAGACAGGCAACATGAAATTTTTAAAACCATAATCCATCTCTGAAAATTCATCAGAAAATTGTACTAACAAACCTCCCAGGGCTCTAAAAAATGTGAAGTGATGCATGACTGCAATGGAATTCTACAACTGCCAACTGATTTGAAGGAGGTTTTACACGCGCACACACACATATACATATATTAGAGAGAAAAATTTTATATAGCTAAAGAAAGTTTTCTATGTCATATAGCAAGCACCTGAAACTGTGAGAACCCACTCTCAGATTTGGTTACTGATTCTTCTCCGGATGATGTGCAGGAATGTTACAGAGTTACATCTAATGAAAAGTGCTTTGTCAGCCTGGACTTTGCAAGAACTCATGAATATGTGAAGCCCATCCTGTTACATTCATATCGTGCTCTGCCCAGTGAAAAGAGCTACTATGTACTGAGGCACCCTTATTTCAAACAGCAGCATCTTGTGTACCTAAAACTGATAAAACTAAAAGCCAAAATCCTTGCATACAGCAAAGTATTTCCAAAGAGCCAGCGTGTTGTGCTCTGATGTTCTGAAACCTATTCTTGGAAAAGCTTTCTGTAGAATACTAATGTCTTTACAGCTTCTCCCCTCCCTTTTTTTAAAGGGGCAACAACTGAAGAGCCATTCATAGTGGGCCTACATCTACGGAGTGGTTATATTATCTTCTGCTCCTTTCGTTTCAGATAAATTACATTTAATGCACTAAAGGCATGCTTGCAAAAGTAAACAAACACAAGTCTTCACAAGAACACACACACCAAAAGCTATTCAATAACAGCGCATTTTGTTGTATCTCTTATTAGGCGTTTTATGGTACCTGCCTAACACCTTAAAAAGTAATACTCAGCATGCCTACATATTTCACAAAAATATGGAAAATATCCAATTAAAATGCAGCAAGGCCAATTTGATAAATGCAGTATTATTAGCATAAGCTTCTTCCCTTGTTAAAAGCTTGATTCTGCCATTCCTACAGATACAGGGCAGAAGTGTGCTCAGAAAGCAAATACCTCTTCAAATCAGCGGTGCTTTTTAGGAAGTAGGATACAGCTCAGCACTAACAGGAGTCATGAAACTGGCCCTTTGCGATTTAACTGTGCAACATCAACTACAGCTAAATAAATTGCAGTTGATTATTTTCAAAAAAAGAAAAGGAGAATACTGCTGACTTTACTTATCTGCCTATTTTGAGGTCAAAGATAAGAGAAATGGGTAGCTTTCCATCTTTGCACTCTCAACCTCTGCCTGGAGACATCACCTTTTAAATTGGATTCACGTGGCAGTGATGCACCTCTATTTTGACTGCAGTAGCATCAGAGAGGAAAAATGGGGTAGGTGAGAAGAGACTATATTTTTCAGAAGCGCTCAGGTGCAATGGAAGTCCATTTGCCAAGCGATGTAGGACCAAATTTTCAAAGTTGTGGATGTTTCTAAAAGACCTACACAGACATCGCCCCAGTGAGATTTCTCAAAGGCACCAACGTGAAATAGAAGACAAGACAGCTCAGAATTCAAAGGCAGTTATTCTGGCTATTGGCTGGTAGCACACTACAGCTACTGCACTCAAAGATTATTGTGATCTACTAAATGCATAAATAGATTCATTACCAAACTGTCTCTGCCCCATATCTGTTAGCTTATCGCCCAACAACCTACCACAATTCTTGCCCAAATTCCTTAACCAATCCTGTCAAATCACTTCTCCTTAACTTCGTGCATTGTGCAAGCACAAGATGCACTTCAAGTTTCTGCAAACAGGGAACTCAGAACAGGTACTTCATTTCAATTATTTGTAAAATAATTGTGTCACTGAATCCAATGCCACAGTCATTTGTGCACTTCACTGAAACGGCTGCAGCGTCATACAGAACTGCAACATACGCTGACATTTGGCAGCGGAACCCATAAGCTGTCTTCACAGGCTCAGAGAGAATATTCTCCTGTGGCACACTGAAAAAAGTCTAGGTTTCTTGAAACTGCACTAAAAATCTCAGCTGTCCAAACAAGTTTCATACCTGGATGGTTTTACATTACCCAGTTTTACAGAAATAATAGAGATAATTACAGTGTCAGAAGCCTTATCTTCACAGTTTTCATATCAGAAAAAGTCTGAAAGGATTTTAATTACCTTGCACTTGACTGGACGATGATTTTTTTTTTTTTCCAATCACATGTTTATGATCTTTATAAGAATGCTGTTCTTATGTAGAGTCATACTGCAACAATCCATAAAGCAGCTAAGATTGAAGATGATGTTTTGAGAAGATCTCTTCTTCCAGATCAAAGGTGGAGTGGCCTACAATGCTTTCACTTTTCATCGCTGCCCTTATGTCAGCAATAAACATACCAGAACTCATGCAGGCCCTCCCTAATCCAATTTTAAATGAGCTGGCTTAAAGCAGAGTAAGAGACAATTAGCCACAAGAACTGTCACTGGAAGAATACATCAGTAATATCTTAAACCACCTCAGCTATTTTAAAATTGGATTTGTCCACGCCCCTCTACTTTAGTAGAGATGTGCATCATACTGTCAGAGCACATTTCAGAGAAGGTGCCATTTTGGTTCAAGTGAATCACTTCAACAGTATCAGTACAGATGAATTACTTCAACAATATCAGTATAGTTAATGTAGTACAAACTGGCACAGATAAAAATAAGAAAATATTTCAGCCCAATACCAAGGAGTCTGGTAGTTTACACAGTAACTGTAATAAACAGAAGTGGATTTGAAAATTTAGAATTAAAAGCAGCCACAACTCACTCATGCTGTTCTTAAAAAAAAAAAAAAAAATCCAAACAGTTTATTCAATGAAGAAAACACACCTCCCTGGTTTCTGTTCTCAGGTTCCTCTTTTGGCATCTACTGATTCAGGACAGAATACCTGTTCCACTAATATCTGCTCATAGTCCTCAAAAAACCCCCAGATTTTGTCCACGACTATTAAAATTCTCAAATTCAGGAGCAATAGCAGCACAGAGTATGTTTCTCTACCTTGTTGTTGTTATTAATTAAGTCCCATTTGTTGCTCTTGAATTGCTATTATTTAGTTGCACTGGATGAGTGTATTAGAAAGTAATGGAAGATGCATCAACAGCTGTAGTTATTATGAAAATTATGGCAGCACATTAGAGGAATTGCAGCTGCTCAATTCATGCAAAGAGCAGCTACTTCACAATGACTATAATTACACAGTATGTCAAACAACATAGCTGGAGTAAAAGTACAGAGTACATATTTTAGAAAGCTAAAAGATTCCCATTTCATTATGTTCACATTCCCTAAACTCCTATTTAGGGATAACAGGATTCACTTTCTGTCAATGGATTCTCAGACACAGAAAGGTCTAAGTCTCCCAAGTGCTTTCTCCTGTCAGGGCTGCAGCTGTCAGATACGGTCCCTCTCTGCACAGTTACTAGGAATTTACAATACGGCCTCTACTCAGAGGCCACAGCCAGAGCTGGGGTTCCAGTTCACCGGGAGCTGTGTAGACATGAAGAAAGATCCAGCCGCACCTAGTTTCAAAGCAAAGGAAGATTGCTTCTGCATGGCCCAAACAATGCAGATATCTCCTCTATCCAAAGTTTGTTCCTGATACCTGGAATAGCACTGTAATACTCTAGGTTACTTTGCTTAGTATTACTTTTGAATATAAGTACTTCCAGCTTGTTTTGGATAATTCCTTTCCTGTTTCAGGCGCTGAGGCCCTCTTAAAGAGCACATTTCCTTCTCTTAGATAAAAACTTCACGAGAAGCTCCTAATTTTCAGAGAGGCCACGCACAATGCTTATCCTGTAGGCTGTTTGCACATTAGCAACTGTTTAAACAAAGTGACATTTTATTATTTTAGTTTCTTCCAGTTCCTGTTCTGCATTCATCCTCTTTAATTAAAGCCCTCTGGCTTTCGCTAGTTGTTTCATGCTGGCAAATCCCTGCATCTGCATGGAAAAAAAACAGGGACAGAACCTCATTCGCTTTCCCCTGCATCTCAAACTCTTCTTTCAAAAACTGTGCAGCACAAAGTTATGGTACAGTAATAAAACCAGAATACAAAATACCAGACTAATGGAGAGATTTATTTATTTATTTTCACTTATGACAGCCACATAAAGACACATAAGGGGATATACAATTTTGCAGTCCTACCTCTCGCTCAGGGGTGAGAAGTTGGACACACTTGGTCTATGACACAGTTGGTTGCTAAAGCTCATCACTGCTTTTGTTTTGCACAGTGCTTCAAACTGTATAATCTGACAGTAAATAACCTTTCCTCTGTACTATCAGGAAACTCGAACTTTTTTCCTGTGAAGTCTGCTGACAATGCCCAGTTCCTAATGACTTGGAATTCAGGGATCTGATTGCTGGTAAAATTGGTACCTCAAGCTTCCTATGTTTCATAGGTACGGTCATTAAATCAATGATCCAACATGACAACTACTCAAATTGTTGATCTTACCTGAAATCACATGCTGTGGTAAGTTCTGCTCCTCCTCCAATAGCTTTTCCTTGGACTAGTGCAACACTGATCAAAGGCAATCTACACAAGAGAATTTTGTAACCAAAATTCATGCCTTTAATTTTCTATAAATTACAAAAGTATTCAGGCAAACCATCTCTATAGTAAAAGATCAGAAAAATACACTGTTTCAATTGATTCAAATAACTACATCTTTGTGGGTAAGTAGCAGAATACCAATTGGACTTATGTCAAAGTGATTAGTCCAGAATTAATACAGAATCCCAAAATGAAACAGCAAGACAGATATATCAAACAGAATCAAAGTAAAGAAGATCATGTACTAGGTTATGAAAAATACATGTTACAGATTATACCTAAAAAGACTATCTGCAAGAAGGAGTGACAGGATAGGGACACAAAACCCTACACTAAGCCAGTACACTACAGAAAGCAGTAGAAAGGGACACGAAGAACTGCATGGCTGGGTTATCTAAAAATAATGAGATTCAGCATGATACCTTCAGCAGCTTCTTCAGAGTGCTACCATCTCAGTCATCAACAGAACTTTTTTTCTGGAGGACAAAACCATCCTTTGAGGATAGCTACAATCTGTTACCTTTGACGGTGTTGTATTTAATCATGCTCAAGGTAATTAATCATGTTCAAGGTAATTGAAAGGACAGAGGGAAGGAACAGTATGTAGGGAGAACCTCTTTCCCCACTGCCATTGTAAAATGAGTACTAATGAACATGACTGGCTTAGGGTAAGCCCAGTTCCCCAAGAAATGAAGACAATTGGTTAGTCCCAGACTTTACATGCCAATACAGCTGTTTTGTCCTTTACTACAAAGAGACACTTAACTCATTGAGCAGTTCTGAAACCACATTCAGAAGCCAGCTTCCCAATCATGACCACATGTTTGGTTTTACTTCTACTTCAACAGAAGCACCAACAATTTCTTATGGACCAAGTTCACTTACCAGCTACAGCACACTTCATACAAGACATGGCACAAGTGAACCCATTGGAAGAGGGTAACCTCATTATTCCTATGGTCTATAGTGAACCAGAAGATATGTTTTCAAGTCCTCTATGTCCACACTCTGATCCATTTGAGGCACCTCCTTCAGGATCACAGCCAGACTCAGTTCCCTCTGAGGGAGATTGATCCCATCCACAACAGATGTCCCCAGACAGCAGTTCGGTTCCCCCTGAACCATAACTTCAGTATACTTCAAGACACTTGAGGTGAGGGCTTGATCTTTACACATCTTCCTCCTGTTTGCTTTGTCTCATCAATTTTGATTATACAGAGACCAACTTACACAAATGGATTCTAATTCTGATCCTGAGGATTTCTTACAGTACTATTAAGTCTCCAGTCTCCTGGGCAGTTTCACAGAACAATGTTAACTCATAACATTTTCTCATCTAGTTTATTTGAAAACAAAGAATATTTATCTTCAAAGAGCTCAGAGCAGAAAAAAGACAGATTCTACCACACATGGATTTAATAGAAATGTGATTTCTTAAGGGAAGCTAAATCTAAAGGAAAGGAAAAAATGTTTTTCAGAAGTACCAGATGGCAGAACTGAATACATTCCCTTTATGAAGTGGGAAGATTAAATAAATATATTTAATAAATGCTACCTGCGTAGGCTGCATAAGCTGGCCATGCTTGTTTAATAAAAGCTACCGATTCCACTGAGTTACAGAAGTCAGCTTCAGAAACTTAGAAGGCCTAGATTTCCTTAACTCTAGGTATCTCCAAGCCCTCCACATATAAACCTATAAGGTTTTTTTTTTTCCTGTTCCAATCTCTGCAGAGTCTAACAGTTGCAAAATGTCAAGGTCTAATTTAAATCCATAAATACCTACCCAATTAACATGTGTGAATACAAGGTCTGGAATTCAAAATTACATACTTAAATACATAGTATTAACTTTAAACATCTTGTTAAAAAGTTAGCTAAAACATATTCCAATCCTTATAACTACTTCACAAAGAAGGATAAATAAAATATCTTACCTCATAAGTCTGGTTAAGGTTTTTTGCATAAACATGGACATATTCATCCCATCCTACAAAGAATAGGAAATTAAAAAATGTTAAGTGATCCTAATGTGAAGCAATTAAACACACAGACGGGGTAGACAGGAGTATTCATTATATTCACTCTAGCTGAGTTTTTTCTCTTTGGAAAATCTTGCCCAAATTCCAGCCCAATCCCACTATGCACAAATAGAAAACTTAGTATAAATCAGGTTTAAAAAAAAAAAAACCCAAACAAAAAATTAACTCAATTTATATGAATTTGAGTTATAATTAACCCACTGTTAAAAGTAATTGCAATACTGAATTTCTATGATGTGAAATTTTACATCCTTTCCTCTTAATTTCCTCTTCTCACTCCCAGTTAAACACCCATAAAGCTGAGTTTTTAAAGTCTGTATAGGACCATAGAGCACTGCATACATTTTACTGTTCCAAATCCATAAAGGTTTGGACAAGATACAATTTACCAGCTACATTTTTTATTGTTTAGGCCAAAAGCATTTCAGCCAAAGAAAAAAAAGAACAAACCACCCAACAGAAAGAAGATCCTTTTTATTCCTCTCCTCCTTTATGTTTTACAGAAGCTCGCAAACAATAGTGAATAAGGAACAATTGTTCCCTTCTCTTCCAGTACAAGAACTAACAGGCTCCAAATACAATCAGTTGCTGCTAGGTTCAAAACAAGTATTTCTTCCTACAACGTGTAGTTAATCTGTGGAACACTTTGTAGCAGCGCATTGCAACCTCTAAATGACTACATGAATTCAAGAACAATTAGATAAAATTAGGACTGAAAAATCGACAAAAGGTTATTAAATACAAAGTAACACCTCTAGCTCTAGAAGTCTTAGTCACAAGTTGCTGGGGCCTAAGCGAATATTTTGAAGCAACATCAGTATCTATATGCCTTCCTTGTTCTCACACTCTCAGACACCCAACTCACTAACAATGAACTCAGCACATGACTGAGCAAAATGACTCAGTATGGCCATGTTCATATACATATTGAACTGCATCCACTGAGCTACATATGTGCCATTTAATACAGATTAAAAAATATTTGGACACCATAAAAGTAAAAAACCAGTAGGTAACAATTTCAGCATGTTTTTGAAAAAGAAAGAAACCACAAACAAACAAACAAAAACCCCACCAAAAAAAACCCAACCAACAAAACTGCTCCAAAATCCTCAAACAAATGGTAGGAAGAAAAAGAACAAACAAACATCTCGTCAATGGCATTTACTAATTTCTAAAACACAGTTTTACAGGGGTTGGCAAGTTAAAGAATCTGCCTTAATTAAAAGCTTCTGACTCATACCTCAGGGAAAGAAAAGATACACAGGAAGCCTTCAGTACATCTTGGAATAGGACCTTGAAATAATAGTAGGTCAACTTCAGCTGATTTATTGCCCGTTTATTCATGTGTTCCCAAGACCTACTCTGCCCAATGCCAACGAGCATTACAGTGTTTAGGGACGGATCTCTGGCAGATAGAAACTGCCACAACAATCTCTACACAGGAACCAGTGAATTCAGTTTGATTACACTGAAGGCCTGCTTGAAAATTTCAGCACATGCTGATTTACAAAGAAGCTTTTATTTATCACTGTAGCCACCTCCTACACCCATTAAGACCAGTACCAGTATTTCCATTCCAAATTAAAGAACAATCAAATCCTCCATGATAGCTGTCTTAACAGCTAAGTTCAAAACCCACACAAACAGACAAGGCACCAGTTCTCAGACATGGACTTGCACAATTCCCATACTACAACCGTCAGGACGAAGCTGCAAAAAAGCTCTTCAGAGAAAGTAATTTTTGACTTCATCACAGCAGAGTCCTTGGATTCAAATTGGCCGTCTTAATTTATACCAAAATCCAAAATGGTAATTAAAGATTAATGCCAGAACAGCCCAGCTTGATAAAGGCAGCTAAGACTGAGCACACAAAAAGAACAGTCTTCATATTCTCAGCTGGTAGAGAGATTACCGTGTATCACATGGAAAAAACGCCTGCACAGAAAACACCCTGAAAAAAAATCACAATTACTTGAGTCCTGACTAGCATACCCTTCAAACCTTTCTGATAAGAAAAATAAGGCCACTGGTCTCAGTACTTTATCTGAATAAGAGAGGTGTTCACTGGAGTCTAGTGGAATAATCACATTTTCAGCTCTAAGACTGTCCTTGAAGTTATAAGAAAACTAACAAGAAGAAAGTGAGGTAAAATACAGTATTCAGTACATATGGAAGAAAAGGATTAATAGTTTGCTGTGGGACTAGGAGAAGCAGAGAAGAGGAAAGTCACCTTCATAATGTAGAAAACTGTAGCACTGGCTCTTTTTGCTGCAAGAGCTTAGAGTTCACTTTCATTACAGATAGGACAATTATTTCCAGACTGTCTCCAATTGCTCGAAAGTCCTCCCTCTGCCGCTTACTGCTGGGGAACCTCTGTCCTAGGGGCTCTAGAAAGGGACCAAGGAAAATGAAATTCTCCTTCATGCCTCCCTCTCTCCTCTTGGCTGTCCTTTCAAGAGGCTCTCCTGCTTTTCAGCTAGCCAGCTTTTCAAGTTTCACTCCAGAATGATGTTATTGCTCTTGGGAACCAGGCTTACAAGGGCAGAAAGAAAAAAAAATTATTTTTTTTTTAAATTCCACTATTAATTTGTCTTCTGTGATTTGCTCAAACAATGTTAGCACTTGACGAAGAACAGGCAGGGGATCTGGGTTTGTTTCAGGGTTAGGAACAACTGAACATGGGAGAAGGATGATGGAGAGGAAGAGGAGGAGGAAGAGGAAGAGGAGGAGCCACTAGGGGGCACGAAAATCCTTCAGCATTCTTGACCATTATTCTGCTTTTCCTGTACCACAGGGAAAGGCAAACTGTATTGTAGATTATGAAAATTACAATCTTCCCTCAAATGACTGGTTGAATAAAATAAAAGTGTTTTCTGTAATTATGACAAGCTAGGGGCTAAAGCAGTCTTGCAAAAAATTAAAGGGAAAACATACCACTTCAGGCACAAAGCTATCAACTTTTTTTTTCTTTTTTCTTAGGGATGCCTGTGGACAGAAAACTTTACCTAATGCTTTTTTAACCTGAAACTAGACAAAACTCACTCATCTGTGGCAAGTTAGAGAGCAGAGTTCTGCAAGACTATAGAACAGCAAATGCTATTCCTTATTCTATTACATGTTTTATTTAATAAACATTATTAAATCCCACTAAACACAGTTTAGGAGTTGGTTATTATAAAGAAAATCTCAGTTCAGGATAAATAGTTTGAAGTCTCCCAAGGAAATAGAAAGCAACCATGTTTAACTATTCTTGAAAAATTTCTGGTGACTCTTAGACTTATTTCAGTATTAGCATGAGATCTAGATTCCTTGCAGAGAATTTTCATTAAAGTTATAATTAATACCTGTGCATTTCATTATGCCACATACATGTGTTATGGACCCTAATCCTTACAGGAGCCCTCTCTGCCACTGCAGTGACTCCAAGTAATTTGTACAAACATACCAACAGAATACTAAAGAGAGTATGGAAGCAGAATCACTCTGAATTAGTGAATGAAGAACTCTGAAGGGAAGCCTAGACCGCAGATAAGAAAAGAACTGGTCCATGCTTGGTTTCAGCTCCTTTTCTGTTGCTATAATGCTAAAAGAAGCTGAAAATTTCAGATTGAAAAATAAAGTCAATTAACCCTCCCCCCAAAAATCACAGATACATGTATATTTTTAAAATGACAAGTGCTTATAAAGCATCCAAATGAAAACTCAAAACCCCCTCCATTTATATCTATAAAGCATGGTGTCCCCATATTAAGAAAAACATACCTCTCTCTCAGGCTGTTCCACACAGGAAACAAAGACTCCTATACCTTTTGGAAATTGGACTGTCCTATACCAGATTAATCAGTTTTTGAGTTGGTGTTCTTACATTCACTGGAATGTTCAACTAAATGTTTAATTTGTGTGGTTAAATCCTGAAACTTGAAGGGGCCACAAGAAAGCACCAGGACAGAAGTTACCACAAATGCAAACCAGGACCTAAGAGCAGCACAGGAAGGGCCCCCTCCCCTGTAACTGACAAAGTCCTGTTTCACACAGTGCCTAGAACCACATATTAACCCATAAAAAGAATCGCAGCACATGTGAAAGTTGTCAAGACAGGGTGGTATGAGTGAAAAACTTCCATCAAACCCTGACCTCTTCAACCACATAGTTACACACATGACTTACCTGACTGGACTACAAGATCAATGTCAAAGCTCTAGAGCACAAGAATTGCATCTGTTCTTCCATTCTATGCAGGTCCAAGCACAGTTTGGCAAAATTGAAACCTTTTTGTAATAGCAGCCATGCTGCTTAAATTTGGTTTTGACTTTAGAATACATGAGAAATGATTACTTGTATCTGCTTTTAAAGGTCAAACTACTGAAGCACAAGTTACTTGATGTGTAATTTCACCATATACTGCTCATAAAACTGAAATGACATTTTCAAAAGAAAAGGCTAAAAAGAATATGTAATGTAGGAATTCAGAGCTATGAATCAATTACAATAACACCTAAGCCATGGCTTAAAGGGTTGGCCAGCATTTTTTTAACCATTAAGAGCTCTATTCTGTGAAGTACATGTAAAATTGCAGCAGAGGCATAGTGCAACATCGCTGTCTGAAAGGGATCTCAGAATATCAGAAAGCTGCTTTTTCTTCAAAACTTAATTTGTATCACTACTTGCCTGGGAGTTGGCAATTGCTTTGACAGCATTTAAATCAGATCCCGAGCAAAAGGTGTTTCCTGCCCCATAGATGATAAGGCCTTTGCCATCCTTCCAGTTTTCCAGTTCAGTTACCCTCTCCTGGAGTTCGAGCATCATAGTGCCTGTCACAAGAGGGAACAATAAATTCCTGTTAAAAATTTTGCTTATCATGACTATGTTTTACATTATATTTTTCACCACCAAAACCAAGGTATCATTAGTAAGCGATGGGCTTAAAACCACAAGAGAAAGCATCACCTGAAATCCCACATATAAGCACTGACATGTTTTTTCCCCAAAGATGGACTTCCTGAAATTCTGAAGGATACTCTGCAGTTTGTGTTACACTCACAAAAAATCCCTACAAAACAAAGTAAGAAAAAAAAAACAAACACTAAAACAACCAAATAAATGCAAGGACGCAAGCATAAACTCTACCTGATTTATTCTTGCTTGCATACATACAGGACACATGAACTTACTTATATCTATCCAGATCTGTCCAACTAGTCATTTGGATATTACTGTCATTTCACCCTGCCCAAAGAGCTGGCAGACTACTGAAAAGAACCATGTGCAAGCTGGGTTCAAGATGCAACCACTCAATGTTAACAAATACTCCTTAAAAAAAAAAAAAGGGCTGAACAGCAAGTTATGTTGGAGGCCAAAGATACTTACAGCAAGTTATTTTGGAGGCCAAAGATACTTAGAAGTGTTTATCCAAAAGAAAATAATGATATATTTGAAAAAAGGAGCAAAGTGCCTTCTATCTTTTTTTTCTTATTCTTTTAAAAGATAATTCTAATCCGTCTTTGATTCCCTCCCTGTTACCTTCCTAGAAAGACTCTCTTTTAAACAAGTATATCCTAGGCTCCAAATGTATGGATTGTACAGTAGCAGCTTTCCATTTCTAGCTTAAACACAGTATTGTTGTATGTTCACATAGTCCCTCTCCTGATGTGGAACTCTACAAACTCCTGTTTCTAGAGCTCGTCCTAGACTACAGCATCTTCCACACCAACTGAGCTTACCCAGCATTAACTTACAGCTCTTCCTCTCTGAATGCCTGTGACTCTCATTTAGTTATATTCTTAAGAGAAAACATTTACATAAACTAATATGAGAAAGCAGCCTACATACAGGCTGGTGATACTCTCAGCTTTTTCCTCCTTTGACAAGAATTTAGATGGACACACCTACCTCCTTCAGATAGAAGTGTGCTTTAGATTAATACCCTCAAGGCCTCTTTCCTTTTCTGCCAAGAGTGTTGGCTTTTTGACCCTATGTCTACACGCACAGAACTCATCCTGTTCTGAAATTGCCTGTTAGAGGCCATCCTCACGTGGGAAGTTTTGGTTTTGTTTTTTTTTTTTCTTCCTGCTTGCTTTCCTTGCAGTTCCTACAAAGTAAGCTTCCCAGCACCAGGTCAAGAGTGAGTTCTCAGTCAAGCACTTCCACCTTCAGCTTGGTCTCAGCCACTGAAATAGTACATTTTGACAATGTTCCTAAGGAGGGCAATAATTAAGCAGATATTACATATTATATATCAGAATGACATTGAGTTGCTTTTTTCCCCCGCTGTCAGGAACAGACTATGATCCTCTAACAAATCCCAGCACTTTTACCATTCCTTTGCCTTCTGTATTTGTAATTTAGTCATGCTTTTTGTGTGTTGCACGTTACCTTTGCTTTCATTGACTTTCACCTTGTTGATCTTGAGTTCTTTGTAGCAGCTAATCAAGATCACTTTGAATTCCACTCCTCTGCTCCAAATAATAATCTTTTTGCAAGCTCTCCCTATTTGGGATCACCTGAAAATTTCAGCAGTTCACTTTCTATTCCCTCATCCCAGCCATGAATGAAAATGCTGAGCAGAACTAGGCCTAGACGAGATTTTTGCAGGTCTTCACTTGCAATGCTTTCCCAACCTGACAGTACACGCAACAACTAATTTTCTGCAAATGCTGCTGTTTAAGTAGGTGTGCATCAACCCCATGGATTTCACTTTTTGTATATTTGCCAAGTTTTCTTACAAGAAAGGTATTTCAGCAGGCATCCAAGCTTTGCCAGAGTCAAGATACAGCACAGTCACTGTTTGTGGTGCTTTTAATAGTCAAAGCAGTGAGGTACTGAAGAGTTTTTCCACAGAGTATTATGAGCCAAAAGTCTATTTAACTGGAAAATGGAGTTTACAAAAAGGACCCATTTGAGCCAGTTACATGCAACAGCAGGGAACAAGAGACACTGGCCAGAGTCTGTTCCATCCTCCTGGGAGAGGATCCCTTCCATTTCTGACACCACTGAACTGCTATGTTACCAACAAATATAGCCCATGAAATTTGATATAATGCTGAGGACATAATACTAAAGCAAATCCTCACTCTACCAGTCTTGGTCCTTCAGTATTTGAAGGACTAGTAAGTTTGTGCTCTTCACAGAACTAAATCTACTTAGAATAACAACTTGTTTGCATCTTAATTATAATCTGAGAATAAATGCTTTAAATTCTAGAAAATAAAATTATCAGCATTATTATCTAATTTCTGCAGGCTGGGTTCCTTCTCTTTTAAATTAAGTTCAACTTTAGTTCAGCAAGAGGTTGGGCTGCTGAAATTGGTTCCACCAGACTTAAACTGACATTATTAGCATTTGTTTCCAAAGAGACCATTTCAAACAGGTAGCTATCTGATTCCAATTAAGAAGAGAAAAAAAGCATAACAACCTCCACATTGCCCATTAGCAATTTGCCAATAATTTTTTTCTGCTTTTGGTTCCGTGAGCTGCTCAAGCTTACAATAAACATAATTCCTTTGAGATAAAAAGCTGCTGTGTAAGTACATGCCTGGCAAATAGGATTTCTCTCAACAGTTCGATGATGTTTTGTAGCTTTCTAAAGGAAGCATACATGTATATATAAATTCACAACTGCTACTATCCAGAAGCTGAGACACAGAATCAATGGAATTTATTTGGGCGAGGGGGGTATCTACAGGCTCTGGCTGGTGAAGTCAACCAGGTCCTGCTAGGGCAATTTAGCAGTTGCACATCCCATCCCTTTTCATACTTCACTTGAAGGGTATTACTTGATACGCAACAAAAGGAAAAGGATCAAGTGCTTGCTAGGTCCTCAGCAACTGTAGTTTACAAATAGTAAAGTTATAATAAAATCAAGAGCAGTACAAATTAATACGCCATACCATCCACCTCAGCGGCCAAGTGATTTTGCTTCTACTCTTCCTCCTGTAACAACAGAAGTCTCTGGTAGAGGTGCACAGTAGAAAGAAGCAGTAATCTCTTGAACTGCCATAGTAAGATCTTTCCAGAGTAAATTTTTGTGGCTATTACCTCACAAAATAGAGTACTGCTCTCTACAGGGCTCTACACACTACCGTATAACAGAACTGCCTGATCCCATGGCTCATTTGCTATATGCTAATCAGGGCCTGTGACAAAGACAGAACTATTAATTTCCTCATGGATTTTTGTAGCTCCTCTTTGCTACTAAAGCATCTAATTCACATACACTAATAATTTATTTTCACAGCAGTCCTATAAGGAGAGAAGAGATTATTTTACAGACCACTAACTGAGCCATTGAGAAAATACCTGATAATTTTTGGTGCTCAACTTGAGATGTGTTGTATGATTTCAGTACATTAACATTATATAGCACTTCATATAGTCAAAGCATAGCTACCAGTGGCCTAAATAGCAGTTGCAACTGCTCAGCACTTGAACAAATCAGTTCTGAGCCCCTCCTGCCAAGCACCTAGAAAACAGAGAACATAGTTCTAAGTTTCTATGAAAGTTTAGTTTAAGCAATTTGACTTGTATTACATCTGATCTCCATAGCAGACTGGGCTTTATCTGTCCTTTCCCCTTTTGCTATTACATCTCACTTCTCATGCTCCTTTCAACTTCCCCAACAAATAAGCTAAGAGCACACAGTCTACAAGCTGTACCTTGCACAGCTCTGTTTTGAGTCAAAAATAATAAAAAACCCAATCTGTAGAAAAAGAGGAAACAACAAAGTAAATATGATAGTATAACAACACGCATGCTGACAGGGAGGCACTCAGAAGGACAATCTCCATACTAACATCTTTTGGCTACAACTTCTCAACTTAGGTAATGATTTTATACATGAGCTGTTAAAGGGAACCAAAAGAGAAATTGCAGAGACATCTAGGCGCATTACAACTAATTCTGTTGTTCTGTTAGGTTCTCCTCCTTTCAGCTAACAATCATTAGTGGAAGGAGTAGATTGACATTCTCCATGTAAACAGCTCTATGCTTTGCTAGTGGGTTGCAAACATATTTGCTGACAGCAAAGGAACAGTGAAAACCAGGCAGGAAAATAGAACAGCAAAAAAAAGAAATTAGCAAGATGACACAAATGTATCCAATTCAAAATATTAAGAGATAAAGGCATTCTTACAGTAAGGGCTTATACACAGCTCAAGATCAGGCAGATGCAGACCCTGAACTTGTGTCACTTATGTCTGAAGAGAACGGTATAAATTGGAATATTCTAGACAGTTAAGGAGAGACAGCAAATATACCTATCTTGGAGATCAAAAGCCTCTGATAATACAAGATTAATCAAACAGAGCATTTGGTTTTGATAGCTAAGCATTGTCCAGTGTAAAAGCATATTAAGAAGATTCCTGATCTGCAACAGCTGAGAATATGCAGCTCGTTTATCTTTCATTAACCAGTCACTGCTATTTAAGGCAAACGAAGAAGAAATAGAAGCCAGTTTGGGTGACGAAAAGACCAAATTATAGAATCTTAAGTTACAGAGAAGGCTTTAGGTAAAGAACAAAGTAGTAAACTCACCCTTTCTACACCACCTACAAAACAAAGATGGCATCCTCGCACCTCCATAAAAATACCCTATACATTTCCAGAGCAGTAGAGATAAAATAAAAGGAGATACATGAAAGAGCACAGTAACAGAATTGTGCGGGGGGAGAAAGGAAGGGGGAGAAAGGGGGTCATGTTCTGCCAGACAGTCCTTGTGCTGTTGAAAATTTCTTATGTTCTCCTGACATTTATGGCAAAGTCTACTATGCAGAACAGTGGGAGTTCGATGCACACCTGAATAAAACTTAAACATTTTTCTTTTAACTAAAGAAGGTAAGGCACAGGTTTTCATTTTGTTTTGGCAAAATGCTAAAAGGGGTAACCGAAGGAGAAAAAAACCCACAAGCCAGCAACCCTATCAACTAATTAATACCTGTAAAGGCATTCCTTAACTTTGGGTTGTTCAAAGTAAGTATTCCAATGCCGTTGTCATCTTTGGAGACATCGATGGATCCACCAGCAAACTGCTGAAGTTTCTTCTTTATCAATTCTTCCTCAAAACCATCAGCACCAACATACAGTGATGCCCTTCTCTGCTGTAGTATCCTTTCCTTTGTAGTCTGAAGTAAGTTCTTCCACAGACAAGCTGCCATTTCTGGAAAGAAACAGAGGGGAGGAAAAAAAAAAAAAAAAGGAATACATTTCCTTTGAGATCCACCTCAGTCCTCTGACAGAGGGAAGCAGGACAGCAGAAACTAATATAAAGGTGATGCAATCACAGATGTCTACAGAAACCACTGCAGACTATTTGCAAAATTCTTAGTTTGAATCTACTCCCACAAAGTTAATAGGAGTCTTATGAAGTGATTTGAGTAGTTAAGGCAGAAATTAACATCTTTTAAAATCTTTTCTTCTAAAAATTACCCAAAAGTATTTGGGTGCAGAATATCACAGAGGCTCAAGAACTGTAGTCAGATGCTTATGCATTCCATTAGACCAACTTACTCTGTACTAAACTTCTAAATCCCTCCCCCCTCCACCAAAAAAGCCCACACCTGTGTTGGAGGAGAAACGCTACCAAACCCCTGCTTTTCAGGATCTGGTTGCTTTCAGGATTTCCCATTTTTCTGTAAACAATTACTACACCACAATACCTTTCTGAGAGAATTACTTGAGGAACACAAAAATTAAGAACCGAAGATCATTCCTATATTGAGGTCCATTCCCTGTCACCTAATTCCATTAACACATTTATTCCACTCCATCTTAACACTAGTTAGGACTTCCTGCTAGCTACCAGCCATTCCAGTTCCACTTTGAACTGATCTCACTTGGGCACAGAGCATCAGAACCTGTGCAGTACCCTCAAGTAGCAAAACTGTACAAGTTTTACACAGAAAGCATTGCACTTGCCTTTTATACAGCTACATAATACTGTGTGTCTGTTTCTACATACCAGTACACCCATGGCTTATTCCTCCGCTATTTTCACTCTGTGATACATGCGTGTATACCAGGAAATAACAAGGAAGTCATTATCAAATATTAGTCCTGAGCTGCAGCTCTGCTTTATTTTATTTACTTTGGAAAAGGGTCTACTGGAGAAAGTGGCTGACAAGTGGTTTGAAAGAATTAAAGTAAAGCCTGAACCAGAGACTGCAGATCTGAAAAATAAGTCATCTTAGAAGACACTTGAAGTGGCTTCTAAGTAAAAGAACCACCACAGGACACAGAAAAAAGGTCTGCTATATTTAAATCTTGCAATTTGCTAGACTGGTCCTAGCTTTGACCCAACTCTCTTTTTAATTGATACAGCTGTTCAGAAGACATGGTAGGTGGTTATTTTTTGGAGAACTGGGAAAAGACCATCTTTGTTTCTTAATCATATTTGGCAGAAACAGGAGTCTTCCAAAACTTACAAGAAGCTCCTGGAAAGCTTTTCTAAGGTGAACTCACAATGCAAACATATTCACTCAGACAGAATTCGGTGACAGCTATATTTAATGTTGTGTCCAGGGCATCTCACAGTTTACAGACTGAAATTTTTAAAACATTTACTATACACACAAGAACAAGCAAACACTCATTTAAAAAGTGCACACAATTAGTTTATAATGAAAGAAGTTAACAATCCTGTCAGGTGTACTCTTATCTTGTCTTCAGCTGCACCATCCTATGCTAAAGTAGAAAATGCTTCTGTTGCAGCAGGTACAATCCTCATTGAAACGGAGGAGTGGTTTGCACAGCAACCACATTACAGGATGTGGAAGAGTATGCAGAGTAGCAGGCAATTTCAAAGAATCGCCTATGCCAGTGGATTCATACCTGTCCTGCCACATTGCATCCACCAATACCGCACTATCTCACAAGTTCAACACAAATGCACTATAAGGTCATATACGCTGGAATAGGTAAAGGGATCATTTTTAACATCTGGTGAGACACTTTGAAGGGTCTTCTCAGTTCCTGACTAAATTCAAAGTTTTAATCTGTTACGGTCAACTTTTCTACACTCAAGTGTAACCTAATAAAACTAATTGCAAATTAAGCAAGTCAAAAGTCTGATTGAATACAAGATTCATTACTTCATAAATAATATCATCCAACTGCTGCTGCACCTCAACAGTCTCCATCTATGTACATTCTAAAATTGTCTGCAACATTTGAGCCATCACCTTTCAGAGCTTTTAAAATGGCTTCTCTTGGAAAAAAAATTATTTAAGAGTGAAAACAGGTTTCCAAAGCTCATTTCTCAGCTAAATGATTCTTTTTATATTCAGGCTCTTAGAAGAGAAACAGCCTTCCATTTTCTCTAAAACTTCAGTAGTTATTCCCCAGCATACATTCAGGCAATAAAACTTTCCATCCAGCAACTAGTTTTTGCTCAGGAGACAGCAAACATTAAAAACGTGGATAGTGCAGGCTCCCATTGCAAAGTGTAGTTTGAACAATTAGCTTCCAATTTTTTAAGAATACAAAGCCTCCCTTCTGTAAGAAGACAGACTAGATTTAATTCTCTAGGAAGCCACAATGATTGGCTTGAAAGCAAAGGCGGGGGGGGCGGGGGGGGGGAAGAGGTCTGCTCTGTTAACCTAACTCCTTGCCAAATTAAACTTGTTTGATCACTTTTATACTACCTAGATTTCGCATGTCAAAAAATGTACAGAGCAAAACAGACTTTAAGATATGGAAATTTTATTCCACACACACACAAAAAAAAAAAAAAAAGTCTGTCATTTTCAACTGCGTGGTTATAGGCATTAACAGCTCTCTAAATTATCACTATGGTAATAAAGAGCATCAGCAAGTACGGGATTAGAAAACAAATTGGACATCACTGCCTGCTGATCATGACTCATGATTAATGACTCATGCAAGGTATTATCATTGAATTATTTTCTTTAAAATCATCTCTTACAGCACTGGTCAGTACCCAGTACTTTTTTAATAAAAACAAGATTATTTCAACAGCTCAGTCTGAGAAAGCTAACCACTCAGGAAAAGCATGATATTTAAGCTACAGCTCTCTCAAACTAAAGGGATTTCTGCTGATCTCTGACAAACAACATTCAAAATTTCAATCAGTATGGAGCACTAGCAATCCACAGCATGACAGAGATTGATTTTTTTGTACTGTAAGTGAAAGCACTGCAAGAGATAGATGTTGCAATAACCTACAAAATGTTGTAGGAAAACCCAAGAGATATTTATTACATTAAAATTTTCAGATTTTCAGTTTAACATAATTACATCTATTTAGAGACGCTTACAGAAATAAAGTCTTTGTCTAATTTTAAAATAAGTCAGACATGCTATATCCATTAACATCTGCAGCACACACAGTTTATGCACAGTTTTTATCATGAAAAAAATTCTGACACTACAGGAATAATGAACACTGTGGGCAATTAGCATCTTTCAAATGTTTTAAGAAGTACTACAGCTTTACCTATCACTGGTGACAACTAAGAGACAAGCCAATAGTAAGGATATCAATAGTTGTTCATTATTGTACCTCTTACATACAACAAGAGTTAAAAATCCTGTTTGGCAGTCAAGTGATTTTTATAGCACCCTTGCCTGTGGGCTAGCAGACTGTGGGTTAATAGGAACACCTATCACAGTATCAAAGGAATGATACACATTATGCAAGAGCAATATATGTATCTACATGCAGACACTTACACACAATATATGGGTTTTGCATATGCATATGTATCAGAGGCCTTCTGAAAGCCTGTGGTAACTGCCTAATTAAAATTCAGCTCTCACGATACTACTAAAATAACCAGCATCAATATTCCATAACTGAGCAGATTCTTTGGGAAACCAATAAACCCCAACTATTGAACAAGCATTTTTTGCCTTTGCCATTCACCACTACCCTCTTGCAACCTCAGTTTTTCTCTTAAAACATGCCGTGTGAAACAGCAACCTTCAGCAACGTTGCCAGTTGTAATTGCTAGTGAGCATAAAGACAGCTGGCCAGAGCACTGGCTAAGCGATGTAGGTAGCAACCTCCTGGGTGGGTAGAAGAACTAAGGCAAACCAGAGAAATGAACATTGGGAGCCCAAACGAGCATTTGAGCTGCACACACAAACAAGAAACACTGTACTATGGAGCAGCTACGCAGAAATAATCAGCAAGTTAAAATGCATGAGCAGGGAAAATTTCAACTCAAAGATAGTGCCTCAATTATTGACACAAGTCAGGGAAAAAGAAAATGGGGAGAAGAGATGCAGGGATGTGTTTTCAATACATCAGGGAAATAAGTGCGCCCTTTCATATGGGGCAGGAAGTGACAAGTGTGATGTGCAGATACAGACTTGTGAGTCACCTGAAAAAAAATAAATCAGCTGAATTTCTGATTTTGGATGAAGGAATCCTGAGATAAATAAAGGGTGGCAGAAGTAAAGGGATCTAACATACAAAATCCACAAAAGAAATCTCAGGGAAAATATTCAAATGACATAACAAAAAAACAATTAGAAAGGCACTTTTGTGACACTGCCAAAGGCATCAGAGGCAGCCAACAGACCAGGAAGAAGAGGAGAACTTGACTTGATGAAGACCTTCAGCAGCTGCAGTTTCAGTGACAAGCACAAAAGTGCAAAGACAGGGCACGGAGAAAGATGTAGAAGATATGAACTGAAGATGATGATGTGATGATTCACGGTTCAAGTCTATGTGTGTGCCTTACCAGTCACTGTAGAGGCATTCATCTGTACTAGAGAGCAGCACGCGTGACTGTCGGATGCTTCACCGGGTTCCTGCAGTGACTGACTAATGAATGGAATGCAAGTGGTGACCCAGTGCTGAGGACTGGCAGAACTGACCTTACAGCATGAAAGCAGATGAAAGAGCAGAGAATGAAAGAGAAATAGAAACAAGACATAAAAATACCCCACCTGTTAAAAAAAATAAAATAGGTTGAAAATGAGTGAAAATCATTAACACCAACCAACTGGAACCTGGGACAGTGGGCTGGTGAGTGATGGGGGTGGGGGAAGGAATTCCAGTGTTGAACAGAGAGAAGGAACTCAGAAACAGCAAAATCAAAGGGGGGCAGCCCAGACATACATCAAGGTGAGAGCATCGGTCTCATAGTGAAGAGGAGTCACTGGACCCTGCTGTCAGACACAAGAAAGGTAGGAGGGAGGTCTCACCTGCAGGGTTCCTCCCCAGCACTGGCTCAACAAGCCACTGCTGCCAGCTGCTTGTCCCCACCCCTCACCTGAAGGTTACAGAGCCCTCCATCTACCTCATCCACTGGCGGGGCTCTCTTCCTTCCTTCCTTCCTTCAGTGATGCATGGGTTAGGTTAACTTAAACACCTTACCTGACAGGTTCTTCCCACTCTAATAATCACTAGGTGAGGCAAGCTGAGGGCAGTCACCTTTCCAGCTGGCAGCGAGCAGATCTTAAGCATGCTAAGGGATCGGCAGCAGAAAACCTACTGACGAAACTTAACTTACAAATACAGAAACTAAATAAAGCTTGGGAAATTCTGCCGCCTCCTCTATGGCATCTCCTACCAAGTTCAACAGGGGCCGCCTCAAGTCCACGCCTTTCTCAAGACACCGTGGCTCTGAAACTTGCTGAACCTTGTGCAAATTTTTAGTATTGTCTCTGGTACCTGACTGTTGACAAGTTCGGTGGGATCAATAGTCCCTCCAGATCAGTGTGAAGATACTTAAAGAGCTTTGTGACTTCTCTAAAAAACAGGCTTTCGAAGTAGCTGGTATTAAAAAGGACAGGTTTTTTAGCCTCAGTATTTCCATCAAGAAGAGAACAAAAAGTTTGTTCTAGTTTCTAGATGTCCGTGTTAGAAACAACATTTACCTGTCCAGAAGCTGAGAGAACAAGAAGTGAGAAGGTGTCCAAATTAGCTAACTGAAATGGCTGCAAATCATGCACCTGTGAAATAAAAATAAATTGTAGAAAAAAAACCCCTTTTAACATTGTAAGTAAAAAGCCCTCTTGTCTGTGGTTTCAGTTTTATGCTGACTTACCCTTTACACCTCTTTTCGGCTTCTTTTTTCCCCCTTGGTTTTTCATTGTTTCTGAGCAGCTCAATTCTGGGGATCAAAAGCTATGTGTTTTTCAAATGTTTTGTTCTTTGTTTAGTTATGTATTTTTTAATGGTCCCTGCAGGCTAAGGTGAATTGTCTCTCTGTTCCTAACCAATTATATTCTCTTTTAATCATGTTTTAATTATTTTGAAGACCTAGTAAAGAAATCACACAGAAATATACCCCAGTTGATTGAAAGATAATGGCATTCAAGGATGCAAAACAGCTGACAAAAGAAGTCTTTCCATAAATACATGACACTACCTAAAAAACATTTGGGTTTGGTCACACGGCGAGTACAAGATCTTGAGTTTCATAGCAGAGGGTGAGAGCAAGAATCTGCCATCTTCTGCAAAAAGCATGCCGGCCCCTTATTTTTTACTGCTTTGATCTAAAGAGGTTCTGTCTGCCTCTGCCAGTAAAGGACCCTCTACAACAGTGACAGAAAACACTTTTACATTCACATGAAGATCACTGCCCGCCAGGTGTATTTTGGACACTTTTAAAACAATCAGAGGCACTACTTCACAGGAAATGAAACTACCACAACCAACTCACCATTTGCTTTTTAGCCACCAAATCCTAACCTATAAAGGTGAATTCGGTCTATCCGCAACCGCAAATACCGATGCCTTCCCAAAGACTAATTTGCTTTAAAAACTGTAAAAAGTTTTGCCGTCGAGCAGCGCTCTGAATTCCATTTAGTCCACTCTTCTTTACCACTGCTCTCCTTAGCACCACCAGTAAATGCTCTTGCTGACAGGAACAGCAAAACCACATCCCCATGTCAGAACTGGCCACGCAGCATGATTCCCACCCGGCAGGCACCTCCTGCTCCCCTGTAATGGCACTGGGAACTAGCAGCAGCACACCAGGACAGCGGGTCACCTGGCTCCTCAGCTCTACACACTAAATTTTGGGAAGCAAACGCATTCTGCCTGGTATCACCTGGGAAGAAAGCAAAGACTCAAGGGGGAGAGAGGGGAAACTCCTTCCCCAGCAGAGGTTTCTTGCTGCTGACCTCGTACCATGCCAAAATCCCGACAAGTGCACTGTAGCACTTGGTCTAACCCAGGCAAGCATTCCTGGCACAGACCTTTTTTTTTTATTTATTTATGGATTTTAAATCAACAGCTAAGGGAGGGCTCTATGCAGAGTGAGGCCGAAGGGGGCTGTAACCAGCTGTTCCCAAAATAAGACCCGAGGTCTCTGGGCTGAAGCCAAGCAAGAGCATAACATTTTCAGGCAGAAACACCACCGGCCGCTCCAACACCAGCGAGTCCGCCCTCGCCTTTGCCCCAGGCNGGTCCCGGCTCGCCGCCAGGGGCAGCCCCCGAACGCCGCAGGCCCCGGGCTGGCCGGGGAAAAGCAGAGGCCCACGGCCGGGCACCGACCTGGCCCCGCCGCTCCCCTTCCCGTCGCCGGTCGGGCAGCGGCGAGCGGGCGGTGCTGCGGGGAAAGAAGCCCCGCCGGGAACCGCCGCCGCGTCGCGTCGGGCCGGGGTGGCGAGGCCCGGCTCCGCACCGGGGGAGGCCGGGCCGAGGCCTCTGGGCCAGGCCTGCAGCCGCCCTGCCGTGGGGAGCTGCGGGCGCCGGGGCGGCCCCCGGGAGAAGCAGAGGTGATCAAAGCGCGCGTTTGGCCCCGGCGAGGTGAGGCAGCCTTGGGGCAGTGGGGAAGCGGTGACCTTTGCTCTGTGCCATATCCACTTACGGGTGACCCCAAGCACCAGCAACTCAGGCTGTTTGCCACAGAAGACACTTGTTTAACTCCAGGGTTGCTAAATACCGCACAAGCAGGTCATGATTATTTTTGTTTCCTGCGCCGGTAGCCTGCATCACTAAAAAAGCAAGCCCAGGGTTTCTATCCAAGCCGGTGTAATTAAAGACTGTAATTTCTCCGCCATCCCAGAACAACGTCTCGCCGCGGGTCACTGGAGGTAGGACACGTGCCTCTGCCAGAAGGATTCAGCCTGGAGCGAAGCGGCTGCTTACTGACCTCCCACCCCGCTTGCTCTCATTAACAATGCCTTATCTCCGTCACCACAAGGAGAGAGTTGGGTTCCCCGTGCTCACGTATATCTATTTTATCTGTTGGCACAAGTGTGAGCCCTTTCCAGCGGGTGTGCTCCTGGCCACGGCCATCCCAGCTTCACCTGCACCTGTGCTGGGGCAGCTGGGCCAAAGCACCAAGCCAGCTGCAAACTATCCCTGTATCACAAGGGAGCAATCCGTAACCTGTAATTTTGTGTAAACTTACAGCTGGGATAAAATCGCAGTGACACACACAGCCCTGCCTGCTCTGCCCTTCCCCTGGCCACTGGGTTTCCCCCTTGGAAGAACCTGTGCTGCCGTGCCAGGAGCCAGATCAAAGGAAATAAATGCTTGTTTCAATGCAGATCACTTAGTGTATTCAAAGCAATATGCAAATATGAGCCAGTCTTTATTACTATCTCCTTGCTAATACACATACATAAGATGACTCAGTTTTAAGTATGTGAAGCATGGCTGAAAGACATATCTGAAAATACATCTTCTCCACCTTTATTAAAGCTGTTTTTCAACCCAACTGTCAATACAAATGTCCTGAAGTTGGTCTAGTTGATTAAATATTATGATTGAACATGTAGAGGATTTCAATTAATTATACATTTGGAGAAACAAAATCTTTGCACTCTGAACAGATATTTTTAATTTTGTATTGTTAGAGAATCCTGTGGGAATATGAAATATTCTAGTCCCGGGTGGCAATATCTTTATACAACAGAAGGATTCATTCGCTTATTGCAGTGTTCTCAGTATAAACAGAACTATTGCAACAGGCGGGGTGGCCTCTTATTTTACCTCTTGGGTTCAGAGAGGAGAGATTTTTCCAGTAGGATACAGTGCTGCATTTGTTTCCGGAAAACCTCGGTACCGAGTTAGAAATCTGTGTGAGTGAAGCAGCTCTCACCAGGTCCTGCTCCAAGGCCTCGTCCCCTTTTGGAGCAGAGCGATACCGAGACACGTCCCAGCTGGGTGGAAAGCAGAGGAGAGCGATGGTGGTTGGAAGCTCGTGGTTTTCTAGGTAACATATTGCCACCTAGCAGCACTCAGCGAAAGTAGCACAAACCTGACCTCCAGTTCCATAAATAAGTTTGCCTCACTTTTGGTTTTATTGCGTTGTATCATATACGACGTGATGATTAGAATAGGATATACTCCGAGTGCAGAATGAGGACTGTAGGGAAATGAACGGGCAAATGGGATCCTCTATGAAAACAGACGCTAAAGACCCCTTATGGATTGTAACTTCCAGCAGGATGGTGACACGAGTCCCTGCATGTTCAACTGTACAATAGTAATAATAATTAAAAAAAAGACAAAAAAAAAGCACAATCCTGCAAAGTTTCCTATTTTTATTCATGCAAATAATCCCACTGATTTCAATAATACTTTCTCCTGGCATTGCTAAAGCAGTACTGCCCTCGGAGAGTCAGGTCACCACCTGAATTATTTAGTATGTTCCCATCACTGACCCAAAAGCTGGCGACGGTGTACTCGCTAAAGAGCAACGCCTCACTCTCGGATCCAAGGCTGCCAGACTGAAATATTGAATTCCGATAGATACAGAGCTCCCTGGTGCTATTTTTATAAACTCCTTTCAGAGCCATGGAACAAACCAATGACAGATCTGGGCTTAGATCTCAGGAATTATTGGATACAGACCGACACGTAACCCCCAGTCAGTTCATAAAGGGTCCCTTAGCTGTAATTTTTAGGAGGCAAATATCATCAACTCTGTGTGGAAGTGTAACAGGCTAAAGTATGGCCTAATGCATACTCCAAAGACTAGATCCACAAAAAAAAGACCTACGTTCTATTTCTAAATTTCTAAAAATCTTTCTAAAATTTGGATTTCTGGTTCCAAAATCCTGATATTCAGTTTCTCCTCCTTGCCAAACCATGGGGGCTCCCAAATCCCGTTGGTGCCTGGCAGCTGTGATTCATGGGAAGAAACAATTTCTACCAGGCCAGCTAACAGGACCACCACCCCAGCTGTCTCTCCTGTCCCCACTGCAGATATCTGAAATACCCCAGAGATGCTGCAGCTTTCTAAACGCAGCCCTGCATGCCAGGTTAAATTTGGTTTGGTTTTGCTAGGCAGGGGCTGGCTGGGGACAAGGCAGTCACCGTGCATACCTTATCAGGCACTGGTGTCAGCCCGTCCGTCTCATGAATCAACGCTGCCAGCACACCAGACTGGGGTTATTTCCCACACAAGATCCGGTCCCTGAACATGTCCACAAAGGGCTCAGCTCTTCCCAGGTAGCTCCATACCCGTCCTACCACGATATGTTGATTTTATGTTCTCTGCCCACTTCGTTTAAGGGTCTTCTTCTGCGGGCCCTGTGAGAACCAGCAGAGCTGACCCCGAGCTCCACCAAGACATGGCTGGAAGAAGAGGCAAAGCAACACCCGCTTCTGTAGCACCTTATGGGACGTGTCACCCAGCTGGGCTGAATGCCCTCTTCTGCCCAAGCAAACCAGCTCCTTTCTCTGGTGAAGGGGCTCTAATTAGCGTGCTGGGGTGTGTTGTGGAGAAGCTTAGGGAAAGGAGCCCAGGCCTCCGTGCCGAAAGCTGTTTCACTTGGTATAGTGTAATGAAATATTCATCAAGCCAGAGGGCAGGAGAACGATTCGGCATGGCCACAGCTTGGTGTTTGCTCACTCTCTCAGTGACCCAGCAAATCTTGAGTTATTTAAACATTAATAGCTACTTCAGCTATTGCATGCAATAGAGAGCAGTTTGAACAAGTAGCGTAAAGCATGTTCTTGCTCTGCAAAGTCTTCTGTCTGGTTATGGGTCACCACTGGAAGAGTGAGCTCAGTCCAGCCAAAAGGGCCAGCAGGCTCCTGCCACGTGGTCCCACCTTTCACTTTACCAGCACTGTCATTTGATTAGACATTTAATTTCTGGCAGGAAATGTGTACAGTACAAAAATATGCTCATGTGTTACCTTCCTACACAAGACTGCTCAATTTACAGCACAGCTTAAAAAAACAGCTCATCTCCACTGAGGGGTGGTGGTCCCACACTTCCTCCTCCTCCTTCCTTGGAGTGAGGACCGAGGGTGACTGTGCAGCGAGCCAGCTGAGCTCACCAAACTGGCAGAAAACTGCTTGAGTACATTTTCATTCCAGGGCTAAGGAACTGAACCAGCCTGAGTGAGCCTCAGGGACACAAAACAGAGGAAAGACGACGGAGGAAACCATAGGAGGAAGGCTATCCCATGTTAGCAGCACCGAGCTATCATATGGGCTCAGTTGTGTTATTATCTTTGACTCTCCCCATGGCACTCAGGGCATTCCCAGTTTGAGGAAAGGGAGTGGATTAGAAATATGTGGCCTAGAGCAAAGCTGAGAGATGCCTGAGCGGGTGCCCCTTTTTTGAGGGGGCAGCCAGTCACCCAGTCAGGCTAATGGTACTGGGTACCTACATCCCTTGGAAGACCCAGCTGTTTCCTCCCTCTTCCTCAATTCTGTCTCCCCACATTCTGTAAAACTTTCAGGAAAAAAAAGAAAGGCATCTTGCTTTTTTCTCCAAGAGCATTTGAATCACACAGAAGTAGGCCAGGTGATAATTGCTTAGCACATTGTAGTGCTGCTTAAATGTCAGCTGTTAATTAAAGCCTCTCCTGAAAATGGGCCATTAATTAGGGCAAATGCAGCCATTCTGTATGGGTTCTGACTAACCAGTGAGTAAACGCATTATTTCAACATTGGTATTGGAATTGTTCATTTTTATTTGTCTGAGGTGTGTTTACTATTGAAAGAAAAAACAACTGAAAAAAATTATAACTGCTTGAACTTACTGTTCTTTCTTTTAGAGAGAGTTTAAAATAAATATTCTGGCACAAGAATATTCACAGGCACACAGATTGCAATAGGGAACATTTCAGTATTAGGTCCAGATGTCTCTAGCAGTTGTATAACCTTGGTAGGAATGCTTAAATGCTGTAGATATTAAAATACAGCTCTGACCTGTGAAAACAGCCTGTTGTGGCACTTTGCTCATGTCTTTCTGTTCTGAAGAAAATGGCACTATCTGCATGAATAGTATTACACAGACACCAAAATGTTTGCTAACTCAGGGCCAAAAAGTAAGGCATGTGCTTCCTTTGAAACTTTTCTAAACCACCATGAATTATTAGGGAGAATCATAATATTGATAAAGGATCTAAGTGTTCCAGACTAAAGATACATCTATCCAAGCCTTACAGCTTAACCATCTTGCTTTTGGTCTCTTTGGGCTGGATTCAGCAAAGCAATTAAGCCCCTAAATAGTCCCATTGATTTCAGTGACACATAAGCACGTTGCTGAATCAGGTCCGCCCTGCCTGCCAAATCGCTCACCTCCTTGCCTCACAGCGTATTAAAGATTTTGGAAGAGCAATTCCAATTGTTATCAGTAGCTGTAGCGTGAAATCATGGTAGATTTTGGCAGTTTTATGCCTAGATACCTATGCACGTGCATCTACAAGAAACTACGCAGCGATTTGGCTGAGAATTCAGTCTTTCGCTGCTGCAGCGTTTTCATGCAGCGCAGCAGAGCACACTGCCACGGACACCAATAATTTACGGCGAGATCTTTATCCACAGACCAGCCAAAGCTCTGCAGCTAAAGTGGAGATAAGCCCTCGATTCTGGGACTTATCTCCTGAAATGCAGCCACGTAGGAGAAGCCCTGGTAGCCAGGTGTGGGAGAGGCATCCATCCCGCGTGGGTGCTGGAGGGGCATCCATCCCACGTGGGGGCTGGAGGGGCATCCATCCCGCGTGGGTGCTGGAGGGGCATCCATCCCACGTGGGGGCTGGAGGGGCATCCATCCCGCGTGGGTGCCGGAGTTCCCGTGGAGGCTGGGAGTCCTGCGGGAGGGTGGGCTTGACGGGCTGCCCGGCAGCTCCCCAGGCCCTGCGCCGGTGGTCACAGAAACACTAAATTGACGTTGTTTTTCTTTAATACGTGGTCCTAGTTGTTTTTTTTCAGGTGAAGAATTAGTAAGCGGTTCCGGGTGAAGTGGAAAACGCTGTGGCGTGATGTAAAGATTGTTGATAAATGAGCAGAACTGAAATATTTTTAGGCACCTTTTTTTAAGATAGTGTTACTCCCTGCTTTCAACTGCCTTTACATTGTTTCTCTTCTTTTCTGGTCATCAATATGTTTTTTTGCTCCTATTATTTTTCTAGTTCGCACTTTACAGAGAAGGAGGAAATTGTGAGAACTGAGTGGCGTCAGGAGCTGCAGAGGATTTCTCTTTAAAAGCAGAGCTGGTTTTATTTGTCTGAAGTTCCCGTTATGTAAGTGTATCACTTCCACAGCTGAATTATTTCAAAAGATGCATAATGAGGTTCTCAGCTGGGTCAAGGCAGAGCAGCCCGCTGAATCCTGTGGCCCCACTGTCGCTGAGGCTACTGGACTTTAGATGGGAAAGCTGACCAGTGTAAAGCTTATCTTGTAATAGACCACATTAAATAGAAATGCAAAGCACATAAAAATACTATAATGGTAAAAGAGGTGACCAATAAAAAGAAACTTCTGACTATCACCAGAAATTTCATGGTATTAAATCTAGGTGGTTTAATAGTGTTAAAGAACTGTTAATGGCTGTGATCATGTCTCTGAAGTAGTTAATTGAGGAATAAATTCATATATACCTACATGTTAGTATTTTTTTAATATTGTAAAATGCTGAGTCTGTATATATATATTTTTTTTTTGCTTTTCACAGAAAAAATCTTGAATATCTACTGTTCTTAAAGCCCTTAAAGCAGGCCCTGCACTTTTCCTCTATTGAAAGCCTAATACTGTACAGGTCTAATGTTCTAACCCATCACTCTTTTTACAGTGTCAAAATGTGCTGCTTTTGTGGCTTAATTCAAAGCTAAAATCAAGTGCAGAGAGATTTGGAAGCAAAACAAATCTCTTGAGATTCCTGTTGTGTCACTGATGCTTCCTGTGCTGACCCGTTTCCCCTTGTCAACAGGTGACAACTGGACAAACAACATACTCAATTAACTGTTTTGGGTTTTTTAAATAAATAATTTAAGCCTAAAATAACACATAAAATGAATAACAGTGGAGTATGAAGTGAGTTAGCTTACCATTCTCGCTATGTTTTCACTAGCAGTGCAGTCAAACCTTATTTTACTTCAGTTAATCTAGACAGATGCATGCTGTCAGCTAGCCTAAAGTAACATGGGTGCAAAATCCCTGGACTATCAAAGGTAACCAGGGGACGGCAGACTGGAGTCAGCCTGAGCAGAAATTTATATGAACTGTGTCCCTGAGGCAGGGCTGCGCCTGCTCGCATTGACTGTGCATAAGCTGGCTGTACATTCAGACAGCTTTATTTCAGGGTGCTGCCGCGGAGTACGTCTGAAAATACAACCAGCCTACCCTGACAAGAAACGGCATAAAGAAATGAAAAGGTCACTTCATCGATTTTATCATCTCTCCTTATTGCTGTTTAGATACACATGAATAAAATAGGATTTAAAATATTAACGAAAAGCCTGAGTCTCCACAGGATGCCTTTCTGTCTTTGTGGTGCTTAAACAACATTCACTTCCCTGTAATATACAAAGAAAATAATTTTTGCAAGCTTATAACTGCTGAATCAAGTGAATGAATAACAATTAATAACTTATTTAATGCAGACAAATTCATTTTTCTATTCCTAAATAAAGCTGGTGATGAGGTACCACATCATCATCTCCAAAAATGTTTAGCATTTGTGTCGGTTTTCCGTCCACGTGTGATAGCCAGGTGTTTCTGGGAGGCTGGGTCGGTCAGCTCGGAGGGTGGCTGGCCCACGTGGGAGCGTGCACGCTGGTGCGGCGCTGACCACAGACCTGGGTGCAGTTTCACAGGAAGGCAGGGGAGCTACGTGAGCTGGCAGCAAGGGATGCTTTGCCCAAGGGCTTGAGCTAACATCTCTGCTGAGAGTGAGCAAACGTTCCCTGCCGATGAGGGCAACAGGCATTGGCAAGGGGAACCTCCTGCCTTTCTATTTACCTCCCCTTCCCCTTCTGTAGAATGACAGTTGGATGGCTAGACAGACATCCTTTCTGGAGCGTTTTGTAAGACCAGACATTGGTATTATTATTCATCAAGTGTGATCAGACGGTGCCCCCCATATATATTTTAGCAGCTTCTAATCTGGCATGCTATGCTGTATTCCATTTGCTATTTCCTCATCCAAGCAGGAAGAGATGGGTAGGGAGTACAAAAAAATATCTTTAAAGGGAAATAACAGAAATTAATCTTTATACAGACCATGCACAAAGATGCTGCGTGGGGAATTTGCCTCATCTCAAGCCCTAGGTGGTTAAAACCATGTCAGGGACCTGGCACCCAACCTGCCCGCAACTGTTCAGGAGCCTGAGAGCAGCTGTCTCGCTCAGAGCCAAGGGCTGAGCCACTGCTTCTCACAAAGGTTTCTCAGAAGAGATAAAGGCTTTTTCGATGCTGCTCCAAAATAAAATAAATCTCAGTGTAATATTGTCTGTTACAATGACAAAACACAGATGAGGCATACATCTGAGCTATCATAACAGCTTTTTCAACAGAATAAATATAACATTTCCTGCTCTCCCCGTTCCCCAGTATGTTAATCTCTTTTGGTCATTTCATCTGCATTGCCCTGTCCTCTGAGATCCCTTTCTGGATCCAGTCAGACTGATACGTGGAGCCGTGTGTACCTTACCACAGTTCGCATCAGGGAAACCTCTTGCACAGGCAATCAGACCCGCCAGATACTAGCACCGTTTCTGGTAACTCTAACTTTCCTCTGACATCAGCCTTACACAAGGCCTGTGCTGAAGCCTAGGACTGCACACATACCTGTCGCCTGCAAGCACAACGAGCTCCGAGAAGAAATTTATTGTTCTAACATGGTCATCTGCCCAAGATATTCAGGGCTCCCTGACACACTTTCCCAGGTTTTATAGCTCATGCGATATGGGTAGTTTAAGGACTTTAGCTGCCTTTCAGGCTCTCCCAGGAACACAAGGGCAGGGTGGGAGCCTACAGCCTGGGAGCAGTGGAGTTTTCATCCCCTCATAGTAATAACATTTATTCTTTCCAAGGGGGCTGCTCCTCTGTTCTTGCCTTATAAAGTCAAGGCAGGAAGGAACAAGGAGCAAGGCATTAATAACAATGGCAAGTTTATACAGTGAAGACAGAAGGGAAGTGTCAGGAGAGGAACAAAAAAGAGGAGGAGGGGAAGAAGATGGGTGAGGTGTTGTGCACAGAGAGCTTACTTGGCCTCACCAAGACAGGAGACGATCAAATCTATTTGCAAAAATGGTATCGGCGAGTCAATGCTTTTGACATGAAGCAGAAGGATGTGGTTGTGCTTTTTGAGCTTTGCAGCTGCAGGGCTTGTGCTGGTAGGTAATCACTGTCTGTGTTGTATATCAACACCCAGGTGTCATCCTGTCTGGGATGGCTGTATGAGACAGGTCATAATCCACTTACTGAAGCTTGGGTGAGAAAACCAAGATGAATTCTCTAGCATGTAACACTTCATGGTGACCCAGCTAGAGGAGAAACCAGGAAGCAATATGTGTTATAGAAAGATAGATAGATAGATAGATAGATAGATAGATAGATAGATAGATAGTGTTTGTGTATACAAATGATATTGGTCCAGTTTGACCTCACCAGGCTCTTTGAAACAGTGGTGTATTTTGGTAATCTTGAGATGCCTACTCTATGCAGTCTTGCCTTGGCATAAAACAAGAATGACAGTTTTAACAGCAGGACCACCCTAGTCTGAGACCTCTCTTTTGAGTTAAGGGTATATGCTGAGAGCAGACACAGAATTAATGTCCAAGCATGTCCTTCAGTCTCCAGTTCAGGAGCTGCACTGACTTTCTAGAGGAAAACGCAATGAGGGGATAATTCTAGTCCCAGGTACGCAAAGGTCACAGAAACAGTGTGATTCACAGCAACATGCGCCATGTGGCCCAGTCCCAGACCCAGGTTACGTTTGCCCCAGCACGGACGCAATTGCCTCTTCCTCTCCCGGCGAGTGTCGCTGCGCCTGCAGCAGGCTGGGGCAGAGCTTTCAGCGCGGCCGCCCGCAGCTCCCTGAGGCCGGGGCAGAGGCTGCAAGGTCTGGTGCTCCGGCTGCACCTTCGGCGCTGGCACAGCCACTGGGAGTGGTTTGCTCTAAAACAAATGGAGGAGCTGCTGGTTGGCTCAGCATTTCTTCCAGATGAAACAATAACAATTATTATTAATCAGTGATAGTGGTTATATGCATTCCAGAACTAACTGCACCATACCTTAACAAGACGAAATGGAAATACAGCTTTCCTACAGTAATAAGCCAATTCAAATTCCCTGTAGGGTTAGACAAATGGGGAAACTCAAAGTCCACAGCAGGACAGAGGAACATATGACATCATAGCTTTGATGATGTTAATGATACAGCTCCAGGAAAGGCAACACAGCAATCCATACGCATTTTAGTTTGGCCTGGTATTCACAAGACAGGCTTGACTTCAAGAAGGAAATAATGAAGACTTGCACCTGAGGCTTACCCCAGAGTGGAGACTTCAGGAGTTGTAGCTTCTTGATAGGAAAACACCTCAACTCCTCATTTACTTCTGTCTTCACTTAGCTGTGCGGTATGGCCACGCTTCTCACAGTGGAGATAGAGTAATTACACTGACAGGCAGGCCCTGAGATGGGGATGAGGGCAGGCAGGCAAGGCAGCGGAGGTTCACAGAGGCCGTGCTTGTGCATCACTGACACCTTGGCTCGGTTTTGTTATCAGTTTGTGCCTGCACCAGCAGGAGGGACCAGCTTCTACATGGCCTTCACGCCAGCAGAGAAAAAGTCATGGTGTGAACCAATGTGAAACAGTTAATGCCCGGTGAGAAATCTTTCATGTTTTCAAGTGAGAAAATAGACACCCATTTTTTAAGTGCAGGGATGGAGTGCTGAATCAACTGGTGGAACAAATGCCAAGAGAACTAGTGGGGTTATAGCTCTTGGTGTGCATTTGACTTGAATGTCTTCAATCAAATTCCCAAATAACTAAACTTATTATAGGAATAAATGGATGAAATGCAATGCTCTGTTTTGTTCAGGTGGTCAGATGAGATGGTTAACACAGTCTATCCTGGCCTCAGAGTTTATAAATCAGTGTCCAGTACCAAGTGCCATCTTGGGTACACTGTGTTACAGGAGGCCAAATGCTCCCTGGGGATAAAACCAAGCACTTTAAAAATATCCGTGTGGGCAAGGAATCTATGATGATATAACCTAAACTTCAGTCAATGGTGTCCTGGACTATGAAATGTGACTGTCCCACAAAGCCTACGTACAGCTGTGGCAGCCAGAGTGGGAACGGCCAGTTGTTTCTCTGTAATCCAATAACGCGGTATCACACCCCGCAGCTGGCCTGCCTCCACTCCTGCCTTCACACGCAGGCAGCAGAAGTTATGTCACCGCAATTATAAAACAGCCTGGACACACTCATCAGAGGCAGATATGTGCCCGTCTCAGTGTGCTATAATCCAGCACGTACTCCATGAAATGTGTTTTCAGCTGTCTTGCAGGAGACTGTTTCCCAGTCCTGCTGTGGGAAGGAATCAGCTGCCTGCTGGCCAAGAGCTGCTTTTCCAAGGTACTACATAGAAGAGATGACCAGCTCTGATCGATAGCACAGGAAAACAGGTGCTGTATAATCCCGTGGAAGTTGCTTTTATTAGGTATTTGCAAAATGAGCATAGATTTGAGCAGCTGGTTCCACCACCCTAGACTGAATTACCCCAGCCCAGCCTTGGCTTCTTCTTTAGTGATCCATCTACTCATGGTGTCTAACTGATTTGACCAAAGAAGGAGGCCAAAGAGCCAATTTTATAACATTTTTGTGCAGAACACACGTATCTGCCATTTTAAGCTGAGGTATTCCAAGCTGCCACGTTAGGACCAGATCCCAGTCCCTCTGTGTCTACAGTTGTATTCAGTTAATGACCTGAGATTTCCACTAATGCACAGCAGCTACAAAGCACATTTCAGGTTTATGGCCAGCGTGTACCTGTGGTACTACAAAGCAGCTGCAGCAGACTGATGGATCTGACCAACGTGGTAATCAAATATTTGGGAACCTACGTGGGAACAAATGGGAGAGTGTAAAAACAGTTGACTGTGGGCAGGGTTTTGTGGGAGAATTGAGGAAAAAATATCCTGCAGTGGCAAGGGCTGATGATATTTTGAAATTGCTCGTCATGAAGTTCAGTTATTGCTCTACATATCTATGCCAGGGAATACTCTATTCTCTTCCATACAGTTACCAGGGAAATTAAATAGGAGGTTGCTACTATTTCAAGACTCAGAATGAAAAAGAAAAGTGATGGTTTGCTGCAGCAGAGTGAATTTACAGTGATTCTCTGGGCCAGGCTGTTGAAACACACTGAAAAGTGCAATGGGCTTTTATTTTTCGTGTCAAAAGCAGACTTAAGCTCTGATTTTCCAAGCAGGAAAAATCGTAGTGGAAGTGTGAGCCCCTTACCTTGCCTGCAGTACGGAGTGAAAGAAGTTAAATGTGCAGAGGCTATTCAGTGAAGCACAGATCTGCCTTAGTTAAAGGTATTGCAAAGACCTTAATGGGAGGAGTGCCTTTCTGCTGTTAAATTACTGCTGTGCCTCATTTCTAACTCCTGGTAGTTACTCTGACAGCTGCACACTCATACAAGAAGGTCTCCAAGAGAGGCTGAATGCTGCTAACAGGACTCAAAGGTTTTAACTTCTTTTTCAGTGACATGGGCAGTGGGATGGAGTGCACCCTCAGCAAGTTTGCCGATGACACCAAGCTGTGTGGTGCAGTCATCATGCAGGAGGGAAGGGATGCCATCTAGAGGGACTTGGACAGGCTTGAGAGGTGGGCCTATGCAAATCTCATGTTCAACAAGACCAAGTCCAAAGTCCTGCACATGTGTCGGTACAATCCCAAGCACAACTATAGGCTGGGTGGAGAATGGGTTGAAAGCAACCCTGAGGAGAGGGACTTGGGGGTGCTGGTTGATGGAAGGCTCAACATGAGCCAGCAAANAGCTGTGGCTGCCCTCTCCCTGGAAGTGTTCAAGACCAGGTTGGATGGGGCTTTGGGCAGCCTGGTCTAGTGGAGGGTGTCCCTGCCCATGGCAGGGGGGTTGGAACTAGATGGGCTTTAAGGTCCCTTCCAACCCAAACCATTCTGTGATTCTATGATTCTATGATGTGCTGGTGCTGAAGTAAGAACCAGAGCTTTAAACAGGAATTTCTGCGATGTGACACGAGAGCACTCCCTCCTCTTTCCAGGAAATCGAGTTTATTTTTCATCACAAACTTAAAAAAAATCAGGTGTATATTGATGCAGGGATCTGGCATTAAACCATGAGGATACATGTGGAGAAGCAGAGTTATTTGCTATATGGATTTATTACGCCAAGTTGCTAGAGGAAAAGCAGTGGCAAGCAAAGTGCTGCCCTCAGTTATATTGATAACCTCATCAAATTAATGACATGGTATTACATCCTGAAATTCACTTGCAGTTCCTCTGAAACTTCTCTGGGCTCTGCAATGGCACATGAAAAATGCATCCTCTGCTGCTACAGCTCCGAGTCAGAGGAATGAGCAATCTCTATGAGGAACTGTATCTTCACTCCATTGACAGCGTCTCAATTGCCAGAAGTCCTTGGTGACCTCCAGAGCATCTATTTAAATGAACGTTGGGGGATCAGGGTAAAGAACTGGATGCTAATCAGGTACTGCTGAGGAGTGCTTCTTTGCTGCAGGGGCTCGCTACCTTTATTGACTCCTGTGATCGCTGGGGCAGCATGGAGTTAAATGGTGTCACTGGAGGGGCGTGAGACCCCTGAAAACAGAACAGCCCCTCAGCAGAGCCTAACACCATCCCGTCAGGCCGTGCACCACAGGGCAGCTGATTTCACCACCATACCTTGAGGTGCAGCACTGCTGTACCCCAAACTCAGGTCAGAATTGACAGCAGTCATCTTCAGATGCTTCTTCACACCTCTGCTGTCGTCCTCCCTCTCCCTGCCTGTAGCTACAAATTGAATCCAAGCATTTGTGTCTGTCAGATTTGCAAAATATTTACCATAAACATCACAAATTGTGATTTTTGCTGGAAATGCCACAATGAGGAAGAATCATGTTATTTACAGGGCAGCGTTCCTTTAAAACATTTGGTTTGTTCAGTCAAATTAAGACTGAGATTGCTCTATAAACCCTTTGGGTGAGACAGGGAGGGATAGAGGGGAAAGGATAGAGTCAAACAAATCTCTAAGACCCACAGAGAGCTCAGTCAAACTCCTCAAACAACTCTGGATTTGTATCCAGACTGGGCAAACTGAAGTTTTGCATCATATTGGTACAGTAAAAAAATGTCTTGCCCAATCAACCAATCCCTTTCAAAAGCAGAGTTTTCCTCTTAGGCAAACTCCTTTTGTTTAAGTGTGTCACTAATCTGTTCAACGAAAGATTATAAGGTTTCAGTTTAACAGATTGCCCAGCTCTACAACTGACAGTACTTACTCTGTTTTTATTAATAAATCACTGAAAGCAGCGCCAATAAGGTTGACAGAAACACCCCGTGGCAGCACAGCTGGTCAAAGTGCCTGTAGGCTCACTGGGTATGATTCTCATTTTAAAAAGGTGGGGTTTTTCTCATCCCTCTAACGATGTCTAAGCACCTTGGTGGGAAATTAAAATCCCAGCCACACGTTTCAGGCTTGTTTCAAGGCAGCAGCACTTGCTTAGCAAGCAGAGCTGAAGGTTGTGCTAAAACTGCGCTCCAGAGCACGTCCGTATGAGGATGTGGTGCCGGGTTTTTACAGAAAAGAAGCAGAGGCCAAAACAACCTGCTGCTTCAGATTAGTACATCAGCTTTACAGCCTATGAGCTGTAACTGCTAGAAATGTATGTATAAATATATGAGCATCGTTATGCTCCTGGATTGACATAATGAAGACATGCTTGCATGATGTTGTCATTTGGATGCTCTAAGATAGCTGAGCAGTTCAATGAGATAGCGTAATGAAATATGGAGTGCGAATTGCTTTAAAATAATCATGGATCTTCCCAAACTTTTGCCTGAACGACTTGATTATAAGAAGAGAAAGAGGGGAGGCACTGAATTAGCATTCCTGGGAAATGAATAAACTGTTGCAGCCTGACCAGGAAGGCAGACGTAACATTTTCTGTCCTCAGGAAGTAACAAAAGCTGAGTTCATACTGCAAAACATAATGAGGGGTGTTTGTCATAAGTTAAAAATCAATGAACTCCAGCTGTTCTCATGGTCCTGGAAGGTTTATTTTCAATGAAGAAATATTTCTTCTTGCAGAAGCATTCCAGAAGAGAAACTTCATCCTCGGTGATGGTGTGGAAAGTCAAGTTGGATGGGACATAGCTAGTAGAGAGGCTCTCTGCTGCATCCTTGAAATAACAAAAATGAACATGCCAAATGAGGATTTTAGCCCAAGTTCTACAATTAGAAGATCAGGAGAATTAGGCTTTTCTCTTCTTTTCAACAGAGTTTCAGCCTCTGTTTTGAAAGCTGTCTCCTGGCTCATCAAGGAGCACTTTCTATTACCAATCCATCACGCCGAAGTATCCAGGAGACAAGCCAACTTCTGGCACAAACCACACTAGCCTTAGGGTGTCTATCTAGTAAAACATTGACTTACCTAACCAAGGAAGTATCTATCTCACTAACCAGAACAGATGGACCGTATGGTATTTTGGCTTCTCTGCTTCCTCTTTATCATTCAATAAAGTCTTCTGGTTAAGTGTCTTGCGTCCGCACAGGGATTAAAGATGTTTAAAGGCCCCTTTGAATAGGAGGACTTGTCTCAGTGGCAAAAGACATGTTGAGGATCTGGATCTCCAGTTCTGCTGATTATTCCATATGGACATGGCAATAAACCTGTGTGATGCTGAGGAGGGAAAATGAAATGCAAACTGAGGACCCAGGCAATAAATCTGACAGAACCCTCTTCACAGTTGGAAAAATGTCCCACGTACAGCCTGTTTGGGTGTAAAAGAAATGATTTCATAGTTTCTGGAGTTCCTCATTCCTGTTTATGTCAGTGTCTCCCAGGGAAAAAAAAAAATCAACATTCTAGTGGGGTTTTTAAGCCAGAGTTGGAGCCAGTCAGCCATCAGAAGTGATCATGTCACTCCTGAGAGCAAGCACAGCAAGCGGCAGTGATGGGGGCAATGGCTTCTGTGTCCAGTTTGCAAGCTCTAATAATGCCAGCACGCAGGTGAATTTAGCCAAGAAACACACTGGAAGAAACCCACCTGTACTGCAGGCAAATAAAGATCAAATTCACCGAGCAGTTTGGCTGCTAGCAATTATTCACACATAATGAGTAAATAACTGTGTCAATAGGAAAGAAGACAAGGGAAGTTACAGTTAAATCTTAGTTTCACATTATTCTTTTAAGAACTGTAAAACAAAATAATAAATGTAAAACCAGGATAATGTCTTAGGGAAAGTGGGAATATTCCTGACATATTGCTGAAATTTCCTTCTACCCAGCGTTTATTCAAGGGATCCCCAACTACAAGTTGGAGCCACTTACCAGGAGCACAAGGCTCATAACAAATGAAAACACAACTTTTCACAAGTTTTATCATCTTGTAATGGTGATGCTACCAAAGGATTACATGATCTCACCTACAGAATACATGGTCTCACCTACAGTGCTGAATTTAGGCCCTGCACTATCTGTATTTAATCGTAAGTGTAAGTTAAGTGCAATGATTTGCATAGTAAAGCTACTAAAAATGGAAACCTTTTTTTTCCTGTTTCCTCAGACCACACCTTTCTTTTAAAGCTAATCCTTGCCCCCAGCTGCAGTAATAAGCAGTACTTGCCCACAAATACATTTCTCTGAGGTCATGGATTTGGATTCAGTGATTCTGCTTTGGATTTCGATTTACCTAAGCCGATGGAAAGGACATTTTTTAAACTGCAATCAGCTCTCCTTAAAAAAGCCCATACAATTTTGCAATCAATATACACACAAAATGTTCAAAAAAATAACATATTTTTCTTAAAAATATTTAAATAGGATTTTTTGAAATCTGAATATGCAGTACAGCATGAGTCTTGATGGCTATCATCCAGGAGTCATAGAAAAATAAACTAAAAAGATCAATGGCCTTCTGTCATTATTTCTGATAAATCTTATTATACCTGAGAAAATCCCAAATCTGGAAGTATCAAACAGAACACAAAAGAAGCCTGATATACTTACAAGTTGTCTACCCTGATATCACATTCAATGTAGTATGTGTGGACAGTGTCAAGACACATAGTTTACAGAAAATATTTTGTGTAAGACAACCCTTTGGAGAATTTAGTTGATAAAAATAGCTTGCACATTCATATCTTTGCATTATTTTGGACATTCTAATAAGAGATATGACCTTAACCTAAAACTTTGTCCAATTGTGTAATGCAATCAGCTTTGAAGTGCACAACATTCTTGTTTTAAAAAACACTCCAGTACAAAAAGATGCGTGACCCCATATCTCAAAACTGGTTGTTAGTGAGGGATCATCATTGAAAGGGGACGTATCTTGGGCGTTTCATGTCAAGGAAGAAGATACACAAGCCTGGCTAGCAGACTGCAAGGTACTATCCTAGGAAACAAGCAAACAAACAAAATGACATAAAGAGTTCAATCACACACACACAAAAAAAGATTACATGGCTACATGGTGATATTTAATGAAAATACATAGGGTTTAAAATATTTCTAATTGTATAGACATGGTGTTACAAGAACAGTGGCTGGAAAATTAAGCCAAAGTAATTAATGTGAGAAATACACATATGCCTATAACCTGCTTTTTCGTATGTGCACATGTGTGTGTATACATATATATAAACACAGCAATCCAGAACATACTGAATGGTATGACAGATTCTCCGTCACTGTTGCCTTTATCCTCTCTCCAGAAGCATTAGCTAAACACATTACTTTGGGGTTAGAAATGAACTATTTCACTCAGTACAGGAATAGCTGGATGAAGTGTAATGGCCTGTTGTTTTACAGGAAGCCAGATTTGATGATCTAACTGTTCCTTCAAGTCATTGAAGCTAGCACCAATAGCAAGAGTTTTAGCAATAATTATTCAAGAAGCCAGTCCCAGAAAAAATATTCAGTCAGCACAAATGCTCGTGTTTTGCGCATGTTGCATTGATGCACCAAAATTATGCTCTGGAAACACCATGAGATGGGAGATTGTGGCCACGTGTTCAGACACCCTTGGTTCCTCTGTGAACTCAGGGACCTGCCATCCTTTTTTTGGTGGTGTGTCTTTTTGATGGTGGCTTATGAAGTGGCCTGGGGAGGCAGTGTGGGCTGAGTGGGCCAAGGGACTGCCCGCTGTATGGCAGAACGTTGCATGTAGCTTTTTACAAGAATTTGCGTCTTGCAATTTTATTCATATATATTGATTCAATAAAAGAAAGTCACATGTGAAAAGCAGATCCCCAACTCATCTTGTAGAATGGAAACAGGTTTCCCATTTAGATGGCCAAGCAGCAGAGACACATGGAGAAAGACAAAAGATAAAAATCAAAGGAGATATATTAATAAACTATATCATCCCCAGTATGTTACTAAAAATTTCTGCTGGGGTCCTTAAGGCCTATTACCCTCATGACTTGCAATAGCAGCAGTAACCCTTAAGAATAGAAATCTTTATTATACCTACTTAAGGGCTGACAGAGGACCTTATAGTTTGATACTGATTTTTAACTTGCACATTTCCGATGCAAAATAATGTATTCTAGGACAGTGTGTTGAAACCTTTATTGACTTGCTGACTCATAGTTTTATTTTTTAAGCATCTATCTTGCCACTGAATTTAAACCTAGTGACAATAGGCTCGCCTGCCTTAGTTCCTTCTCACAGACCTTTAAGAAGTGGTCTGCAAACCCTAGGTAAAAACACACTGCTCAAAGCAGGATGAGAATGTTGAATGGTTAGGGCTTGGTGACTTTTATCTTCACAATATATAATGCCAATCACAGCATAGTACGAGCACCCAGAAATGCTTGTGCCTGTTGGAATCGGGGAACTCCCTGGCATTCAGGAGAGGTCTCGCTCCAACCACCGTAACCAGATGCAAGTGGTAAATCCTTGGTGATACTTATTTACAGCAACGTGAGTAGAAAGCTAGGACAGCCACTGATCATGTCCCTCAGTGGGGCACGCGGAGATGATGGTGCCCAGAAGGCTGAAATGTGAGTGCAAGGAAAATCCCAGGCGCAGAAAGAGACTAGAGCCTTTTATCACGTAGGCAACACAATTGCAAGTGCAGCAGCCAGCATCATCTAGAAATCCAGGCCACCGTGTATGCCGATACCTGCCAGCGTCTTCAAATATTGTCTTAGCACTGCTTTAATTTGGCAGTGCTAGAGGGAGTGTGGTTTGGTGGGAGTACCCCACGTATATCAGTATCTGAAAGAAGACTTTAGCTGGGCAGGAAATGAACGAGCGGGGAAAGCCCAGGATTGAAGTTGGATCCAGCAGCCGGGAGACAGAGCAAATTCAGAGCCTGCTTCTGCATGCCCTGGTTTGCCTGGCTGGTGGCTGCAATAGAAATGCTAGTGAGGAAACTAGTCTAGCCATTAAAGGCAGAAAGCAGCAATTTGACTTGTGATGAAGCACAGATATGTAGTAAAACTGTCAAACTTCACTTGAGCTTTTCCACCTTCACCAGGTCCCACCTATTTTTATATTTGACTTTGCAGAACACACAAGTTCACTATCATTTTACAGACTTCACACGTCAAGGGGCCTCTCTCCTTTGAGGTCATTTTCTTTAGACAATGTAAATGTCAGCTGCCAGTTGTAAGTATTATTATTTATATGGAGCTGCCAAGGAGTGAGGGGGAAACAATGCAGGCAGCTCACTTCTGTCTTGTTAGCTCTCAGGAAAGGTCAGCAGAGCCCTTCAAAAAGGACACTGTCAAAGCTGAATCGTCTTCCAAAATCCACTCTGCAGAAACAGTGCAAGAAAGCACATGCTTTAAAACCAGCCAAGGTAGCACTAAAGTGCCTTTTTTTTTCTCTTGCCAAGAATCTCCATTAGTGACTACTTGTGGTGTAAGAACCCGCAGTAGCCAGAGAATGGACAGAGCTCACTCTAGTAATTGCATCCAGCTGCATTTTGTTTGCTTTGGGGATTACTTCTTTTAGCTTTCTGTGTGACCTAACTTACATCTGAGCAAATTTCATCCTCCGATGAACACCCCCACGTATCCCCATTTCTTCCCGCCCTGAGCCAGGGCTCTCCACCCCACAGCCTGGATGGGAGCAGAGGAAAGCCCTTCCACCCACGCACCGTTTCGTACCAAGCTGCACCGCTCACAGCTCCCACACCTTGAGGGCAGACTTCATGCTTGCAGACTTGGCAAAGGAATATGGGACGCATGGCTGACAATAGTAAGATTCAAGGCAGAGTATGGCACTTTGCTGTGGATAGGCTGACCAAAAATGTTGTAAGTGCAAAAAGGAGATTTCTTCACAGAGGTTTGGCTCAAATCCCAAAAATACTTAGGTGCCTAACTCCCAAAGAAATCAATGGCAATCAAATGGCTAAATGTCCTACCTGTTACATAAAAGAAGCAGAAATAAATTACCTCTCCTATCCAAATTGCTGATGCAATTCTGTGAAAATCTCCCCAAAGGGGAGAAAATTAAAGGAGGAAAGGCAAATTCCAGATGAACGCCATGAAAAACTTCTGTGGTATCCAGAGGTGCTCTCCCAAGAACATCCCAGTCCAGAAATGCTCTGGTATAGTTTCAAGCACGTTGAGTTTCAGATTATTAAATCCACCTTCTAGTTTTTGGCTTTACCCAATTAAAAAAAAATAAAATGAGAAAACCCTCACATTTTTCCTGAAGATGTCTAAAAGAGGAGACCCACTTACTATTGCTGCTACATAATACTTCAAGAAAACAAAATTGAGCAGGGCTTTATCAACTCTGCCTACATCAATATTTACTGTTCTGGCTCCTCCTTAGCCAGATCCACGTTGTTAAAGAAATGGGATCTTTCCCCAGCAGGATGTGGGTGAAGCCGTATGGGAAGAGTGAGTCCCTTCCTCCCACTCCCGGTTTTCCAATCCGAGGGCAGTGCTGAGCCAGACTGTGTGGTTGCAGAGCCTTGTCCCTCTCGGCGTGGCTACCATTTCTATTTTTATTTTATTCGTGCGCTCAGCTGTTTTTCCCCTTGGCCTGCACCGTGCTGGGATCTTAGCTTCTGAGCCCTGCCTGCAAAATTCACAGACAGAAACCACTGAGACAGAGAAACATTAAAATGAAGAGTAGTTTCACGTGCACTTAAGCCTACTGTTACCATGGGGCCAAGTCCTTTAAGACAACACCAGGGTGAACTTAAAATGGAGATTGAGCAGCTTGTTTTCACTGCTGTTTCTGAATCTGCCATAGGAGGTCCTCAGGAGCAGAAGCACGTGAAGACAAAAGCCTGCTGCCAGAATGCATTTTGGATGAGGTTACCATGGCTTGAAAAATGCACTGCTTGTTTACCTGTGAGGCTGTTTTCTCTTTGACGTAGAGTTTGTCTTTGCTAGCAGATAGTGCAAGTGCGCTGGGAAGACTTGCCAGCAGTTGTGCTCATGAGGGAGAGGGAAACACTGATTCTTTGGTTCCTCCCATTCTTTGCCCTCGGCCATACCCCCTCCGGCCACCCTGGCAAGCCCGACGCCTTCCTGCGGAAAGCAGAGACCGCTCGCCACGGCTCCTCAGCTCCCGGCTGGAGAGGGGGGACCATCTGCTGCTCGGGCGGAGAGAGCTGCCTGGGGTTTGCCGAGGTTCCCTGTGAGATGCCAGACAAGCCCACCAGCCACGTACGCCCATCTTCACATCCCCACCTGTAAAACGGGAGGAGGAGTGTTTACCCATCCCACACACTGTCTCTTTTTAGGTCAGTGATGACTAGGAAATGCTTTGGATGAAGGATTCATCAAAATTTCAGGCCTTATCCTTTACCCTCACCCTGCCTATTTTGGCTACTTATCCCCAAAGAATTTTATCTGGAGTTTATTATTGCTCCGCTTTTATTTATTCCCTGGAGATTTACATTCCCCTTGCCCTCCCTTTATTCCTGCATTCTCTCTTTTAATTATCTTGTGCTCTTACTGTTCAATCACTGCCTGTGCCTTCTCTCAAGGCTGTGGTTTCATGACAATTAGTACCAGACCTGAGCGCTACCTGTCCCAACAGGACAAATGAGATCAAACAATCACATTCCTGCCAAATTAACCCAAACCTGTAGCAGCGGTTCCTGGGAGCCTGAAGCTCTCACACGAGCTGTGGGAGAACAGACAGTACCTGATGCGGTGTGAAGTTAAAACAGTGATATAAAGCCAGCTGATAAAATCCAAACCCGTTGCCGTTCTTTGAACAAGTGGGAGCTGGCAGAGTTTATTGGTGCCAGATAGGTTTCAGGGGGCTGGAGAGGTTTTGATCCAGTACTAGGAAACTTAACTTTCCTCATCTCAAAGGTCTTGTATTACTAAACTGCAGCCTTAGGTGTGTAAGCACACCAGCTCCTCCGTCTCGTCTGCTCGCCCCTCACCACTGGTGGGCTGTGCACTCTCCCACATCCCTGCCTGGCTTTGCTGGTGCGGGGATGAGAATGGGGAGCGAAGAAAAGCAATGCAGAGCAGAGGGCGACGAAAAGGCTTTCACCGATGGTGCAACATCTGAACTTTTATTTAGCAGCTGCTCCCTCTATAAATAAGACATAAATAAAAAGAACCGGTGCACTGAATCCAACAGCACCAGTCAAAGGAAGCGCTGTACCGGTCCGTGTGCATGAAAATCTTTGCCCACCCTGGGGCACTGCCCTTGTGGTTAGCTCCCGGGTCACCGCACGCCTTCGAGGGCTGCAGTCGTGCTCCAGCCGGGCTGCGTGTAACTGTCCGAGCCGTGAGGCTGGCCGGGCAGGCGACCCGGAGCGGCTGGTGCTGCGGTGCATGGTTGGCCACCGTGTGTGCCGCATCCACCTGGAGGGCTGTGTGAAGAAAAGCCAAAGTCTCAACTCCCCCCCACATTGCCCCTTTGGAAAGTCTGGCGTTGAGAACTCTGTTATTCCCATGCATAAAAAGCATTTTGTCTTCTCTGATGGCAGCGTAGCTCTGGGACTAATATTGTTAATCAAACATTGCAGAAGGAGAGTTCATACACACTGTCATTTTATAAGTCCTGAAAAGCTATTTGTAGTTAAAAGGAAAAACAAAATTACCCAACCACACAGCTCAGATTTATTGTAAAGATGGATTTTTAGAATTAAAACATGATAGATTTAAGAGAAAGAGCTGTTTCCAAGAGAACAATTTTCATGTAGATTAGCTCTGTGGGCAGTTTTATAGGTTTATGTAAGAAGTGAAATTAATCCGTTCAAGATGCAGACTCAGCCCTTTCCCACAAATAAAATAAGGCATCCAATCACATTTTGACAATAGGAAACAATATGTGTGTTGCAAGTTGGTCTGGCTGAGAATGAATTAAATTTTAAGTTATCGCCATCTGTTTCAGATATCCTGATACATTTATCACAGTGAAAATACTGAAGAACACCATTCCATGATAACCCGAGAGAATAAGCCACCACTTTGCCCAGTTCTATGCCCTCTCTCCCCATTTCCCCGACCTGGGAAAGTCTCTTTACCATTTTTTATGCAAAGAAGCCAAAAGCCAGCGAAACTGTGGGTTGCCTTGGTAGAGGAACTGCAGGGTGTGTGGGTGTGCTTGCACACAGATTATCCTGAGCAGACAGGTTTTTTATGTCCCTCTGCCTCTGCTTTTGCTCTGACAGCACTGATGGCTTCGATGCAGTAAACAAGTCGGAACAAAGGTCTTGTCTAAAGCTTGTGCAGGACCGTGTTCAGGCTTCCTACAGCAGGCACACCTTTCTGGCACCCATTTTCTGCAGAGGGCCAGCCAACCCAGACAGACTGCCCTGGAGTAGGATCTTTGATGCAAAGGCCTGGTGGACATGAAAGCAAATGCTGCGAGGAGAAAGGGAAAACCAATCCTCCATGGGAACAGCGGGTAAGAGAAGAAGGAAGGGTTTAAAATGAAGTGCAAGATCGGATGTCCTGTTTAGCCTTTGGAGAAAGCTCTCCCACCCTCAGGGATAGCAAGGCATGGGAAGGGAGCGCTCTGAGGCAGTTCAAGCCTGGCTGATCTTGCCTTGGTATTTGAGACTTCCTGAAGCTGCTTCTATCCCTATTTCCTATCACTTTATGAGCTATTCCAGAAAACAAATACCTTTCCCTGGGATTAAACTAGCCTGCCAGTGAAGTTGTCCTCTGTTTCAGGCCTTGCATCATACGAATACAATTTTTCTTTTATTAAACCTCAGGGCATCTGGGATTTTCCCAGGCTATTCCATGTGCTGATAGTTTTAGTGTCATTTGCTTATGTGCAGAAATGCCTGTAATTCCCTGGCAATTCCTGCCTTAGCAGGTAGTCCTATATCAGCCAATAAGCAAATGTCCACAGGAAGTATAGCTAATGTCCGTGTCACCTATAGATGGCCACATAGCTAACACAGAAAGGAAAAAAAAAACAAAACAAATGAACAATGGCAGCTCTATAGCACACCCTGGCAAAGGCACAAGCATGTAAACTGACAGGCAGCCCTTGCTGAAGAGAAGCTAAGCTAGCCTGGTGCTTTCCAACTCTATTTAAAAGCACCAGACATTTCCCAGAGAAGGAGGAGACCTTTTTTTCTCACTTTCCTTACATTGCTTCTCCTTCTATGAACCCCTCAAGAATCAGTCCGTGCACACAGCTGACCACAGATACTGCCATGGGAGACAGCTAGTTCAGACTACGTTTCTGAACTAATTGGAAATGCCAGGATGCATAAGGAGAAGAAATGAACTGGCAGTTTCCATGGAAATTCACTACCCTGTTAAAAACAATCAATATAATGATAGTAATGAGCAGCAACTTGTTACCACAGAGCAGGGAAGCAGGGAGCAGGTTCACGTTGTCCACACCGTACCAACACGGTGCTCTTGAGATGCTGAAGTGGAACCAGCAAACCAGAAAATTACATTTGACCTGATTTTTATTTTTTAGAAGGTTGCTGCATCCAGAAACATTCCTGGCATGAGCAGGAATTGCATGTGTCAGCACCTCTGAAAAACAAGACCCTACAAGTGTATACATGAATGCAGTATCAGGATATGGACCGTGGCAAGAAACAGCCTGCTTGTACTCAGGTTTATTTACAGTCTGTTTCAGTCAATACAATTCTATTTCTAATGAGATGCCAGAGCCCCGACCCATTTCCTGAGAACACTTACATCAATAAGGAAAGATCTATAAAACCAGATGAAGATCTCAGGAGGCATGTTTTAAGACATTATAATCCTGAAGGTTATGAAGTAAACAAAGCTGTCTTCACATCTATAAGCAGAGATTTTCAAGAGTCAAATACGATGAGAATTTTTACTCTTACTGCCAGGTATTTGCGCTATTTTTTCATGTTCAATAGAGCTCGTCAAATGCATGCTCTGGTTTTATGTTGTTAAGTGATTCTCATTACATCTTCATGGAACAAATGCCTTTTTTTTCCAGCTGGATTTCCAAAAGAGCTTGCTGCTCGGGCACATCTGATTTCTACAGAATTTTACTTTACTGCCGTCTTTAATGGAGTCGCTGGCATTGGCAAATGCCTGCGTTGCAGGCAGGCTTCTCACCACCCCTCTAGTATGTTTGCAGGGCTACTGCCCAGCAGTTCTCTTGGTGCACACTGACATATATACCTCTTTGAACATGACATCTCTAATGTCACATGCGGTAAACAAGATATTTAAAATGCAGAAGAGAACTGCTATATTTGCTAATGTTTTTTAAAGCTTTCGACACACTTCAGCGCAGAGAAATTCCTCAGGAGGAGAGCTCCAGTGCATGGTGTCAGCCTGTGCCGTCTGCTGAACTCGTTCATCAACAGCATCTGCTCCGGGGTGCTGAAACACAGAGTGGCTTTTGTTAGTGCCGTGCATCTCCGTGGGTGCTAGGAGAAAGGCACTGGCACAGCTCGGGGGTGGCTTTCCACGCAGTCGGCAGTACCAAACGGGGAAAGGTTTTTCCACCCTGTGATCAGCCATACTTGCCTCCTGTCCTTGGTACGCGTATTGGGGTAGACATAAACCCCATGGTGGGGTGCAGACATGGAGAGGATGGGTTGCAGGGTCCGGGGTGGGAGCACGCGTGGCACCGGCTGGTGCAGCCCGGCTGGCTAACCCGCCTCTGCACGGCCGGCGTGGCTGCACCCTCCTGCCGCCGGCCCTCTGCCCGCTGGGCTTCAGCCAAGAGCCTCCAGGGACAGGGGCTGCAGAAATGAGCCAAAAATCCACAAGCAATGCCACGTGCGTCTCTTCTTTGTGTGCGGCCTTTCCTTCCCCTTGCCAGGAATGGGATAAGCTCTGAGCTGAATAGCTGAAATTCAAGCGCTTGGGGACAAACAGCATACGAAAGATTCAAAGCAGCGTCACGCTATCAGGTAGGCACCTTGTGAAGCTCATGACAGCAAGAGCTCTGACGGAAAGTCTGCCCTCCAGTCTCAGCCTTGCTCTCACAGCACTGCTTGCATGCAATTAAGTCTCTGCTCCGAGAATTTGGCAGTACAGGAGGACGCGGAGAGTTGGCTGCTTTCAGGGCTGAATTCCCTTGCTTTTGTTCGGCCTTTGAGGCAGAAGGAGCCAAGCCAGCGGGAACTCGCTGGAAACCAGCCCCTTCCCAGCCGGCTGGTGCCCGTCAGGGGTCCGGGGTCCCCCAGGCAGAGCGGGGAGGCATCGCTCCCCTGCCAGGAGAGGGTCTCCTCCTCCCTCCGGCTCCCGCTCTGGGAGCACAGCCCCTCCAGCAGCACTGCAATACTGGGCTGGCTAAAAGCACTGGTGAAACTACACCTCGGCTCCCCACCTGCCAGCACATGATGTACAGCATAGGCATGTAGCCTACAGCATCCAAGCACTGGTCCATCCAGCAGCAGGCAGTGCTGCAGACACAGGTTGGTTAATTCCTCACTACACTACAGTCCTTTTCCTCTCCAGTGACAGTTAATAAACAAAAATACTAGAATGATCCTTTAAAAATAGTTCCGTTATAAGACCATGTGGTTGCAATTACCATCTTTATGGACAAGTCTATTATTTTTCTTTCCTTCCATCTCCTCTGTGTTATAGGAAACATGCCAGTTTTCAAGCATCCTTCTTCATTATTATTGGAAGCAAATTTCCAAAAAGCAGAGTTTGTTTAACACAGGCTCCTGAGCCCATCCTGAGAGTCATCCCCAAAAACTGGGCTGGAACAAGTGTGAATGAACTGAAGTATCTAAAAGTCCTGGGCACTTCCTTGCTTCTTCACTTTCATTCTTTATTTCTCTCCATTACATTAACCCTTTGCATGTTTTCTTTCCCTCTTTGTTCTCCTGATTCTTCTTACCCCAAGCCCAGCCTCCCTTCGCCTTCTCCCCATAACCTTTTCCCTGCCCCATCTCCCTTTTGCCCACAGCTTTCCTGTCAGTCCTCATGCTGTCCCCGATGCTGGTCTGCTCCCTGTGTCCCTCTGTCCTCCCAGCCAGTTCCTTCCATTTCCCAGCATCTGATTTCCCTCCTGGCAGTCTGAAATCACCCTTTCTCCTTATTTTCCCTCTTCTGTCCTCCTTTCCCTGGTTTCTTGTGTCACCATCTTTTCCTCTTCCTAGCCCCCTGTCCTTACTCTGTCCCCCCAGCTCTCCGTCCCTCTGCTGAGCTGCCCTCCAGCATCCCTCTCTATCCCCATTTATCTTCCCAGGGGTTTTCCTCACAGGACTCCCCCTCCCACTCCCCATTGCTTCCATCCACCACCCCCCAAACCTCTCTTGTGCCTCCTTTGGTCACCACCAGAGCCAGGGTCCCCATCCAGCAGTGCTCCATCACTCTTCCCTCGTATTAGCTCCTGCTCCGGCGGGGCTAGCATCAATGCGGCACGGGATTTGCTCAGGGTCGTGGGGTCTGGATGTCTTGCCAGGGGCTGCTGCCGTGCCGGAGCAAGCACCGCTGGCTGGAGGTGTCGGCACGCTCTGTCCACCTCCGTGCTGCCCCAAGGAACCGCTGTGGGAGCCAACAGGCACAAAGCAGCACAGGCTCCAGCCCTACTGCGAGAGATTTGTTTATAATGAAAACAGTCCTGCTGGATTAGGGGAAGCTGCCTCTTCCAAAAAACACATCACATTTCAATATTAGATGGGAGAAGTGGCCAAAATAACATGACCCATGATATACCTTTGAACTTTTGAATTTTTGGCATGATGGCAGCGGGCATGGCATTGCATTCAGCCACCAAACCGGTCCCGCCTGCATGGCTAAACCCACTCCTGCTACCACTGCTAAGGGTAACCGTGGAGTCCTGCCTCCCACCAGAGAATTTCGGAGTGCAATACAAAGGCTAATTAATGAATTATCAGAACACTGAGGGCAGATAAATATTTTTGTTATTCTGTCACACACAAGGATTCAGATCAGGCATATTTCCAGTGCCACTTACCACCTTCGTTCTCACGTCCTTTTGGTGTAAGAAAGATAGGTTAGCAGGTTGGTGTGAGGCTTGATAGTCCAGGAGAGTGGGACACTGGGCAGTTACTGGAGCACTCAGAAAATTAAAATGCATGTTTTATAACAGTTTTTTTCATTTAGAGATTTAGGGGTTTGTTTGTTTGTTTGTTTGTTTGTGGTTTTTTTTGTTTGTCTTTTTTTTTAAGCATGAACACTGACAAAACCTTAAAATGCAAATATCTGTATTTAGGATATTTGTATGTTCAACAACTGAGCGTTTTTTTAGGGAAAATATGCTCTGTTACAATGCAAGGCTGGCATCTGCCACCTTTGCTCAAACTGCACTGTCACATACTTTGTGTGCGCACGCAGTAAGAATAGATAATTCTAGATAATGCACTCAGCACATCCCATAAGGTTAGTTCCCAGTCTTTGCAGGGCCGGAACTGATCATAGATTTATGTCCTTCTAGAATAAAGCAGAAAAAAATGAAAGTAAATGGAAAATATTGGTAAAATAAATGTACATGCTTCTAAATTTCCAATATTATTTTATTTCTTGATGTAATTTATTATCAAAAACTATTGGCTCAAAGTTGGTTTGAGTTTCAGGGAAGTTCTCTGGCCTCTGAATGCCCATTACTGGCAATCTCCAGTCTGTGCACACACTGACATTTCAAGTCTGTACAGAGTGTTTCGCTGCAGTTCAGAAGAACCCCCAGAAACTGAGTGACCAATCTGAGTCAAGCCAGTAGCAAACAAATGGGTGTACGGGGAGAGGGGTTGCAGGGCTGCACATGGAATTAGGGAAAGGAGCAACTGGAAACAACACTTTCATGGTAGACGAAAAAATAATGGGACGAAACAAAGTGTAGTGTAAAGAGAAAATAATTGTGCTTGTCATGAACAAATGAAAGAACCAGAAAACAAAAGCTGCAGAGAAGAAAAAAGGAGACAAGTATAAATACAAGTGCTAACCCCAGTGTTGCCCAGTGCATGAGGTACTTGCAGCACTAAGCCTTGCGTAGACCATGAACGGGTTTGTTGCATTCGAGTGAACTGCTGCCTTGCATGTGAGAGGGAGAGAGGGCTGTACAGGGCTGTTCCCCCTCCCAATACAGGGTACTCATGCGGACAGAAGACATCAGGAAATTGAACTCTTGAAGATCTGTCTTCAAGAGTGCGCGAGTCCTGACAGTTTTGCCTGTCCTAAACCAAGACTACATGAGAGACATGACTGCAAACCAGAGATGTGGTGTGCACTTCTCCTGACTCAATGGGAGCAACCACCAACTGCCGTTAGCAAAACCTCATGAAAACAAGAGGAGCAACCCGGGAAAGCTGCACAGCATGTTGCGGTGCTGAAGTTTGCCGAGTCACAAGCCTGGGATGAGCAGATGAGCTAAAGACAAAAGTGTGTTGAGAGCAAAAAACAAAGAGAAAACTTCATGGGTCTTCTTGGGAGGCAACAGAAACTGGGCTTCATGGGCACAGAGCTCGCCGGCATGGCAGGCTAGGGGTGCTGAGCATGGGAGATGCCCACTGCTTCCAACTGTGCTCAGGAGGTCAAGGCTTCATGCTTTGTAGGTTAAATATGTTCACACCGAAGGACACGTGATTCATGTAATTGATTATTCCTCTGGATGGAAATGATCCCAAATATCAATTGACTGCTCCAGCTGGACGAGATATCTCTTATTTCAACACCTCCTGTCTGCTGGCCATCAAGAGAAAGCAAGCCAAGAAAGCAAATCCACTGCATTTTTAAATTACAATTGTTTTACTCAAAACTAACTGCAAAGTGCTAGTAAGATCAAAGGCTAGACTTTAACTTGCTTTTCACTATTTTTGCCATTCACAAAGCAGGTCGGGAAATGCACTGTTTCAGACCAAAAGGTGACTATTGTCTTCTGGGGCTCCCCTAAAGGGGGACCCTACGCTGATTTATCTGCAGACTGCCACTGTCGCTGCTCTTACCCCCCCGTTTTCACCCCTTTCTGCTGGCTGTAAGAGGCTGTGCAAAACGTGTGTCAGTACCCTGGCCTGCTAGGGAAGAATTCATTTTCTTGTGAACGTGCTGAGGGTTTAACGCACCGAGCCGCTGGGCGTGGGGTTCCACAGACCCCAGAGCCATTACAGCGAGGGGGCAGGACACAGCTGGGAAGGGGCAGGGGAGGGGAAAAAGAGAGAGAAGCCAGGTCAGCCAGCAACTGGGCTCTGAAGTGGCCTAAATTCATCTAAGTACCTAAGGGGATAAAATTCTTCATGGTTAATGCTTATTTCTATTTTAGTCTAAAAGGACAGTCCAGATAAACAAACAGTCTCCTTGAAACAAACCCTCGAATGCTCCTCCAAGTCTGACCTGCATGAACCAGCCTGGGGTTTCATGTGCAATTACACAGATCTGATTTCACACTGTCATCAAAAGGGACAAGACTGGCCCTGCGGCACATGTCCAAAGCCTCCCTTGCACTGTCACCAGCAGAAGTGAGGACCCGCGGCAAACTGAGTCAGGGAGCGTCTCAGACTGAACATGAGTCTGTTTGTCCTCTGGGCTGGTTTTCAGCTGTATCTCTCCCCAGATCCTGCCTGCCAGCTGGGGGCACAGGCGTTAGGGCTGGGATAAAGTCCCCTTCGGCAGCAGCACACACTGCCGTCTGTGCAAGCAACGCCGTCTGATGCTGACGGCATTGCAGGGTAACACTAGTGCGAGCCGTCTTGGGCCGTGTGCGCCTGAGCTGAGCGTGTGCATATGTATGCATGGCCATGGCCATGTACAGGTCCTCTCTGACAGACATAGCAGAGCTGTCTTCACAGGCATGGAAACTGGTGCACACACAGTTTTCGTCCTGACTTGGCAAGGCTTCCCCATCTTGCTGCCATTAGTGCGTTTTTTCCTTTCAGTGGTCCAGCCCTGGAGACCACCCTGAGCTCTTCATGGGATATGTTTGGCAGCTACAAGGGTTTGCATGCCAATTGGATTCTATTTTATATATCAGCAGCCATGCCTGGAACAGTGCCTGATCTTTTGGCTTCCTTTTGTGGTGACCTTCTCTTTTGTTCAACCGCTGCATGCTCTGATGCCTGTCAGTCTGTCAGGTGCCAGGGAAGCAGCAGCAGGACAGAAATCCTCCAAGGATGTATTTGACCTTTCCACATGAGTTCAGGCAGTACAAGGAAGTTCATGAGAAGCAGCTTATGAACAATTCAGCTCTTATTGGACAATGTCCTCTGTGTCAAGCAGTGGGCCAGCCGGAGCTTCAGGGTTTGACAGCTTTGGCTCGTCTGAGCTAACAGCCATGCAGTCAACCCAGCTCTGCCCACAAAAAACAATGAGAGCTCTTGTCGTCCTTTGGAGTTGATATATATCCTTTGGCTAGTGGCTCTCTGAAAGTTTGTGTGTTGGTACAGATCCTGCTCTTGCTGTACAGAAATTCGGGTGTCCACTTTAGCACACTCTTATGCTGCTGCGCATCTTGACACAATATAGTGCTTAAGATCAAACTCATATCCCACATCACATGGACCAAAGGATAGTGTCTACCTTTTTGCAAACCATGACACTGCTAACAACAAACCATTCCCTGCAGATGCAACAGATGCTAATTTTTCACATGGGTCTGCAGACTGCTCATCGTAACTTCATGGACCACGCATGGTGAGGAGCAAGACCCACAGGAATCTGACGGGAGATGATCCAGTGGGCTTTATCTGCAAAGTGCAGGTGCTTACTCCTGCACCCCCTCCTGCACTTTGCTCTGTGTACTGGGAACAACATGCATGCTTTCCTCTGACTATCTATTTTGGTTAACCCTGGAGACACCTTAACAGCTAGAAGCTCATGATGGACCATGGTCACTGAAGGCATGGGATGAAAGCTCCTGCAGGGAAGAGGCAGGAGCACAGCTCCATGGTCCTGCTCACAGGTGCCACTGAGGCCATAGGGAACTCAGAGCACAACAAATGAGCCAAACGTGTGAGAAGCGAACAAGTGTGAGGAACGAACAAGTGTGAGGAACGTGGTTGCCTTTGGCACATTTTACATGATGCAGAAAGTGTGAAAGACCTTGAAGAAGACATAAATTCTGTATCAACTTGATTGGTGCTTTTACTGCCTATTTTGCTCTAAATGACAGCCAGGCCCAGAATATCCAAATTAATACATCATAGCAGTAGAATTTCATGCTGTGTCATACCATGAAGGACAAATGAAAGATCTAGTCCTGCAAAAATATTTAGTACCTTCAGAAGACTCTCAAACAGCCTTTGGTGGCTATTTATAGCAGGTGCACATTGCTCTGTGGTGCTCTGAGGTCCAGGGTCTGCTGCAGCAGAAGGATGCACAATCTGGAGCAAGCTGTATTTGCTCATGGCAATTAAACAACAGAATTTGTTGTAGGTCTTCTTCCACTGCTGTTTGCTACTCACTTTTAAATACTGCTCACTTTCTCTGCCAGAAAAGTACACAATTGCTACTAACAATCGGAATAAATTACACTCTGAAAGTAATTTCCACTGAAATAGAGACACTCCCCCCCCCCAAGGGTGAATCTCACCAGCTTACCTCTGCATAACTGTACTAGGGTGCAAGCAGGGACAAAATAAAGACTATACTGGAGTACAGGAACTTGAAAGAGTTGTCATGAGTGTTTCCAGTAACATGCTTCTTTTCTTCTTTTCAGTTGAAATGTTCCCTTTGCTATCACCTTTTCCATCCTTTGGCTCCAGTTCAGTGAACTACTTGGGCACATAGAATCATAGAATCATAGAATCATCTAGGTTGGAAAAGACCTTTAAGATCATCAAGTCCAACCACTAACCTAACCTTGCCATCCCACCACTAAACCATGTCCTCAAGTACCTCATCTATCCTTCTTTTAAATACCTCCAGGGACGGGGACTCAACCACCTCCCTGGGCAGCCCATTCCAGAGCCTGACAACCCTTTCTGTGAAGAAATTTTTCCTAATGTCTAACCTAAACCTGCCCTGCTTTGCTCAGCTGGCACCCTGATTATTAACTACTCCGTATCATGAAGGAGGGCTCTGTATGATAGTAAGCATTTGCTAACTTTGCCTTTTGGGCTCTGTGGGCTTACTCAAAACATAGACCAAATGGACTTGTTCAAGATTACTACAGTTGCTATTTCCCCTGGGAACGCATCATGCTGTCATAGCGTCAGTCTCGGCCTATGTACGCCTTGTTCTTGAGATGGCAACTTTCTGTGTCCTCTGCCGAAAGCAGACTGTAACCCAGAGGCTTCGTGTGATACTGCACTATTACCGCCCTGCAGCAACAGCTCTGAAGACAGCAGTCTCAAAGTCGAACCCTCCATGCCATTCAAAGCAAGGAGTAGAAAGAGTATTTTGGCAGCACGTTAGTGTCTCTCCAGTTCTGCATGCAGTTGCACTGCATTAGCCTAAAGCTACTTTCCTGCTTATGTATCTGTTAATACGTACCTCATTCAGTTGACTACGGTTTAAAGTGAATTGGGTCTGGCAGAACACAAGCCTTGCTTTCCACTGCAAGCCGCTTTAAGAAAGGCTCTCCTGGGTTCATGGAGAGAGTGGAGGGAAAGCTGCAGGGCTGGGCGCAGAGCCACTTTTGCAGGGAGCAAAGACTCATGTAGTGCCATCTGCCCTGTAAATGTGTTTTGGCAGTGTAAACATATGTACCAGGTCTTCAATGCGTAGCACTCCCCATATAGAGAAAGCTAACACCCTTTGGTAAATCACACCCCCTTTTCCTTGGATTCACTCTACTTGGATAGTTTCTTACAGAAATGCTAAATGCTAAATTCTCTGATTGGCCTTAGTCCTCATCATTTTTTGACAGGCCTGAGTTAGCGTGCTAACAGGAATGCATGTTTAATGCTTTGTTCATGATTGTGCAACGATGATGGAAAAGCTGTAACAACTGTTCCATGATGCAGACACTATAAATAGAGTGTATGGAAAAGGATGCTGTCTAATGCATTATGTTCTAATCAATAACAACAAGCTGTGTCCAATTATATTTTATTGCCTCTGATTGAGAAAAGTATTTACACTGCAGAACTGCTGTGACTCACAGCAGTGGTTTAGTTAGGAGTCAGATTCAATTAGGAATATTTCAGACTAATGGCTATTGTTTTCTTCACTTAGGCACTGTACCATTCACTGGTCTTGTTGCAGTTAATATGTAATCCCCTCATTGAACTCACACTACTTACATGTATGGCTGTCTTCACAAGAGCGCTCTCTAAGGTCATATGAACCAAAGGTTCATATCCTAGCTGGATGAAACCCCCAAGAAACATAAGAATTCTTTGTATGGGGAAGTCTAGAGATCCCAAGTGCCTATGATCCTTCAAGTTCTTTTAACCTAAATAAACAAGAGAGAGAAGAAAGTGAAAGGGAAGAGAGGAAGATGACAGGTCAAAGAAATTTGCCCAAAGTTGCGCAGCAGATGAGCATCAGAAAGAGAAAAAACCCCAAGTTTCCCAACCCATGCGTTGTTAGGTTTGACTGCAGTCCTTGAGTACCATGTTTTATTTTCACAAGGGTCTGAGCTATGTTGCATTACTCTGTATCTATGGCAGACTAGCAGCTGGTACGCAGAGGATTACTAGTGATACCCAGGTCTTAGGTGGCACATGTTAATCAACAATTTAGTCATGTGGCAGAGACCTCCTATATCCATACGAGCCTGAGGAAAACCTTCACAGAGTATGATCAACCTGCAAACTTCAAATGCTCAGAACATGACTAAATAAAATCCAAATACTGTGTGCTAGCACTTAATGAGAACTGGACCTGGGAGAAGCACATAGTTTCAACTTTCAGCTATTTTCCCTCTTCAGAAATGAGGTGATGAGAAAGACTGAGAAAAGTGCGTGTTTTCTCTTTCTTTCCTAACATATTTAAAAGTTTGGGTAATGTTTTAAAGAAAAAACCCTTCAATTATATACTGCAATATCATAAGTATAATGATAATTATTATAATTTCATATATCTATTTTCCATAGCAGCATTTACATTCTTGGTTTCTCCAGAGCACTTAAGGTTTCCTGACAGCTGGTGAGAATCTTGTTGGGAGGTGAAAAGCAAGGAGGCAGAAGGCATTGGGTGTTCTGGGAGAGCATTCACATCTACATGGAGGTTACTTAAAGAAACTAGTAGTATAAAGTTCGTTTTGTCTCCCTAAAGTGGTGAATCTGCTTGTGCTTTCTTGCTTTTTTCAACTACCAGCCAAGGAGAGAAACACGGAGAGAGAGACTGAGAGACAGCGAGATAAGTAGGTAGCAGTCAAGACCAAAATATAGGGTAGCCTCAGAGATAAACCAGATTTATTTGTCTCTTGGACACAGTTATCCTTTGGTGAGAGGAAATTCACTGCTGTCAGTGAGTTACAGACGTCAGAAGCCAGGACCTGAAAACATCCGTTAGTACATTATTGGCAGTCTGGATCCCAAAATAGCTTTGCCTTTGAGAAAGATGGGGTTGGCTTGCTCTTAGTCTGTACCTCTTGACTGTTGAGATTATGGACTGTGACTGTGTCCTGGGGAGTTGCTAATGTCTGGAGCCTGATCTCCAGAGAAACTGTGTATTACTGGGATGTCTATTTTGCCAAAAGTTCTTTTTGCCCCGCTGTGCAAATTCTTGGGAGTACTCAAGTACCCAAAGCAAGCACAGGTACCGAGTTAGACTTTTACAAGGGATGTCCAATGGTTATTCTGACATAAAATGTGAAGTTACATTACCAAATCACTGCTTGCCCAGTGCTTTGGGGATCTAACATGCCACGTAAGCATCAGGTGTGCTAAACTATCATGGCCAGTTGGTGACATCCTCCTCCTCTTCCTCCATTGCTGGTAACACTATCCAGTTTCACATGCAGTACTGAGGCCCGTAGTGACAGAATGACCACAGCTACATAAATAGCATTACCAGGGTAAATATGTGAACGCACAATGTTAGGAGGTGGTCACACCTGATGCTTTCAATACCAGACAATAGTAAGAACCTCAGCTATGACCTAGTCATTCAGAAATGAGTCATTGCTGATCTCTTGAACTTGTTGAGCCTGTGAGTTCATGTGGAAGAAGGTTTATCTCATTTTGCAGTAAATTGTCTTTTAATATTTGTCTGCACGGTAATAAGGAGTGCAGGGTGTAGGATGCCTTGATGTGATAAATTACACTAGAGTATTTGGGGATGCGGTAGTTACAAATATTTTAATTATAATATTTCCAGTAATAGTTTCTATTTGATTCTGCCTACAGTAAGAACTTGCAGCACAAGGATTAACAATTTTTTTTTGGTCTCTCCTTCTTGTCCATTTAATATTGTACATGCCCACAAGTTCTGATCAATGTGTGTTTGTATGTGTATGGCATAATGCAGTCCAAGTCTCCTCTGGTGGCTCCAAAAAGGACTCAACTGCATTTGTGTTTCTCACATTAAAATGCATGTCTCCTAGTATTCTGATGTTTTTAAGCAATTACTCAGCATATGATTACCCTCCTGCTTTATTTTGTCTACCCTGTTTTAAAGGGCATCTTTTTCTGAACCCTAACTTGGCAGAACACTAACTACTCTCTGCTAATCTAAGAGAACAGTTCACTTACCGGAAAAAAAATGTCAACTTAAACACTTCTTTAATGAAGCTGATCAGAAGCACTAAACAGGATCAAGGTCTAAGCAACAGGATTCTGTGTACTGCATTTACATGCTTTAATTATCATCTTCTTTGAAGATGGAGGGGGTTCTATTTTACCAAGCAAGAAAACTAGCAACTTTAAATAAGACTGTACCACAAAAATTCCATAACAGCTTGTTTCAGAGCAGGGGATAACCTACTTTTTGCCTGTGCAAGCTGAACTTGCATCCCTGCTTTTGGCTTGAATTTAGGCTCTTTTCAGCCATCACTTGCCCCATGTCAGATGGTTCTTCTAGGAAGAAATAAGGAGATTATTCTTAGGCAGGATCAAGGATCAACTCCTTTCCACCTGTGGTCCACCGCTACCAGAAGCAATAGGGCCATAGGATGCTTTGCACGGCAGGGAGGTGTGCCAGGGAAGCTGCTGTAGTGCAGGGCTCGCATCGGGGAGCATCATCTGGCTCTTCTGGAGCCACATCCCACATTGCTCCCACCGGCAAGTGGTGTCGGCAGGGTGAACTCAGCCCCATGGTTAGTGCGGGGGCTGCTCCTGAGCAGCTGTGCAAGCCCAGCCAGTGAACTTCTTACAAGCAGGACTAACTTTTACATATATATTTCAAGTGCAGCTTTCAGCTAGATTTTTCCCTATATAGTTTTACTGTTTGTCTCACCCTGAGGAACTTCTAGTATTTCTACTAGTCACTGGCAAAACTCCCATGGACTTCAATGCAAGTCAAATTTGGCTGCAGAGAGACATGTCATTTAGTCTGTGTGATGGTTTTTGGTCTCTCATTAGCATTTGCTGCCCACTGCTATATAAAACAAAATGACAAGTTTCTAAAAGGGAAGATTATTCTTTTGTATGCGTGTTTTCTAACCATGTGAGTAACAAATAGACATGGTGATTTCACTTCCTGCAAGTGAATGTCTGGAGCTTCTTGAAAATCATCTTTCAGAGGCACCATCTGAACCCGCAGTGCTCACTAACTGGGATCCAGGTGCTAATTCCATGACTAAGCTGTGTTGAAATGACTCAAGAGACAACCGTAAAGTGACATTCCGTGGCTTAGCATCTCTCAGATCGGTGTGTGCCCCAGCTCCACTGCATTGTGTGGGTGTGCCCCAGGGCTTCTGTAACCCATGTTAGGAATTAACTTGGTGTCAGCAAAGAGAACCACAAAAAAACCTCTGCCCAATTTGCAGCAGTGGTGAAAAGAGCTGATGTTTGTCAGAATACAAAAAGAAGGGGATGGAAGAACAGTATGAAATATGCTATGTCATTTGATATTGCAGGGGGAGTTTCTTATCCAAAACACATTGTTTACTCCTGCCTATTTTGAGAGGATAGCATGGTATTGGAGGCAATTCCAAAGCATAGTTAGAGGTATGGCGAAATTCCCCTTAAAGGATGCTGGGCTGTTTTCTTTGACTGAATAAAAAACGTTTAATAAAAAGAAACAAGACTAAAACCACATAAAATGACCCCAACACAGAAGAAGAATCAGGAAGTTGCTTTCATTCTCTCACTCATAAGAGCATGGAGAGGAATGGAAGAACAGCAGGTTAAACCCCGTACATTTTCACCATACACACAGCTAACCTATGTAGCCATTAAAGTACCTCATAAAGCAGAAATGCGGGCTAGGTACGCTTACAGCTTAAAGCAGTTTCAAGTGGTAACAGTACAAGTAAGCAGGGCCCAAATCCCAGTCTTAGTTGATGGGGATGTAGCTGTAATGGTGGTTGTGAGGTGTGGGTTCAGTTTCCTTCTCTACCCTGTAATCTCAATTTGGCCAGGGAGAGGGGAAAGACAATAGCTGGCCAGATGCTGAAACTTGGTTTGGAAATCTGACTCCCATGAGAAGTCTCTGGAATTACACGGTTTGGTGCCTTTAAAATAGGCGTCTCTGTGCCTCTGCTCTCCAGCTATGAAGTGAGAACAATGGCATTGCACTCCGTCCAAAATTATGAAAGGGGCCAATCCATCAATGTGCACAGGTACATATTCCTGTGGCCAAGAATGGAGAAACGTTATCTTCAGGACAAATTAACTCATATTCCTACTTCTGGGGCTTTTTGCTGTTTGGTTGGTTTTTTTCTCCTTCTCTTAAAGTACTGCAGACTGCTACCAAGGTCTAGCTGGGCTTCTACTGCAGCAGCGGTCGTGCTCCTGGAGGAGGTTATTTTAATGAGACAGAGTCAGGAGGGCAGAAGCAGTGCTTGATGAGTCTTGCCTGCGACTCAGCATGTCTCTCCCCTCCTGTATTCTTCAAACCTCAGCGACTGAACTTATATCCATACTTTTTCACCAGCATGGACCTTCAGTAACAAAGCATCAGAAAAGGTAACAAAAGTGACCTTAGAGTGAGTGTAGGAACCAACTGCTGTCAGCAATGTGGTGATTCTTTACTTATCTTCCATACACTGATACAGTGTTGAAACTACAAGTCCCAGGATGCAATATCACATCTTCATCAAAACGGACTAATTGGTGCATAGGAATTAAAAATAGCGGTAGCAAAATATTTATACTTATGACTGTGCAAGCAAACATTATCAGATTTGGTATTGCTGCCCTCTGCAAATGGTGTTTGAGGCATTTGGTATAGGAAAACTCAGAAGTCAGCAGATTCAGAGCAACAAACAGCTACTAGATTCACACCAGAGGAGAAAAAAGGGGATACAGGACTTTTTTGACTGCATTCTGCAGTATATACTGGTATATAAATCACACAGCAAATATCAGAAGATGGAGTTTGGCATTATGTCCAACTATGCTCGAGTAATCAGGTCAGTCTTATTTGTTGCTGTTCCAATCTCTCTTACAAATACTAGCTTCCTTGTTTTATTCTGGTTCACGCAGGCCCCACAGCCATCTGCAATTTGGCAGCTTCTATTGAGTTAGAAAATGTCAGTAGGAGAGGGGTGAGAGAAGAGAAGAGAAGAGAAGAGAAGAGAAGAGAAGAGAAGAGAAGAGAAGAGAAGAGAAGAGAAGAGAAGAGGAGAAAAGAGGACAGAAACTTTTCCAGCCATCAGCTTGCCTGCCTTTTCAGCGTGCTTTGTGTGAGCTCTGCTGGCAATACCTACAACTTCTTTCTTTCATTAGAACATCTGGTTGTGCTAACTGTGGCTGCCCAGCACTTGATTAAAGATGTGTTTTCAACTGAGAAGAGTGCAATTAAATGTGAGAGTTGCATGGATCCAAGACCTTAATCAGAGGCAGGAGAATAAAGCATTGCAGATTTGGAACCTTCTGCATGGAATCTCTTAAATCATATTGACAGTCACAGACCAGGTCGGTTTTGAATCCAATATGCCTTATATGGTAAATTCAGCAATATTTTAACAACTTTATCCACTACCTTGATAATAAGAAGTTCTTTAAGTTCTTTTGATGACAGTCTGCATGACTTTGTGATACCCACATTTTCCTAGAACTAGGACTACCATTCAGCGAATTTTGCCAAAGTGTAATTTGGAGATACTTGTTAATTGAAAAAAAGAATTCTCTTTGCATCTGTTCAGCTCCTTCTTTCATGAGTCCTTTCTTCAGTAGTCTCACAAATTTAATGATAGGAAATGTTAGCTGAAAATTGATCTTAAACACACTGAGCATGACCCAAGGTAGAGAAGACTTCTAATGATTTCAGGAGTTCCTGTTGTCTCTCTGCTATGTCTGCAGAGTGACTAACATAATCTAAACAGATCAGTCATCCAAAGAAATTACTATTATAACCATTATTTTGCACAAGGGGAACAAAACCCGAGGCCTGCAGAATGGTGCAAGTGCCTCACTGGGTCCTGTAGAAATAAACAAGCACTAGGTCCCTATTTGAGAATCACACCCAGTGGTTTGAGCAAGATCAGCTAAGATATGTCCTGGTAGATCAAAAAAACTGAGCACAGATCTCCATAGTGCCAGTCCCATGATCCATCTTGCTGCTGTTTCTGTTCTTTGGATTAAGCCCTTACAGATGAACAAGAACAGAAAGCTAATAGTAAACATGCAGTTGTTAGATGAGAAATGTACATGTAAGGATGAACCTCTGTAGACCTTACATCCATTTTGAAAAAAAGACTCTTCAGATTGTGAATACGGATTTACAGAATTACTTACCCAATTGCTACACAGTTCACTGGCTAGAACAAGCTTGACAGTTATCAAATTACTCGAGATAGTGACCAAATTTCTAAAAAATTCTTTCCTTGCTAATCTATGAAAGTGACTAAAGATTGTACCCAACCAGGAAGTTACTCACTGTGAACCGAGTCTAAGCAGAACAAATGGTACCTCCTTGGTCTTCAGTCAGATCTAGCGTTCATATACTATAGCTCTGAACTACTCAATAGGTTGATATTTCATGTTGGGGTGTGGGGAGTGAGAGGTCTAAGAGACTGATGTCCCACATGAAGAAGCAGGAGAGAAAGCTCAGAGAACAGGTCTGCATTCATGTTTTTTTCCTCATTCTGGCCAGAGACCTGCCACTTACCCTTGGGTAGCCTGGTACAGATCACTGGGGACTGATTTCTTGGCTGCTCTGCCTTTGGCTATAACAAATCAACATGTTGCCAGGCCTGTTGCAGGGTGTGCACAGGAACGCTGTTTCAGGCGACACTAATGCTTTATTGGATTAGACCAACTGTACTAGGGTGACAGCAAGTCTTCTGCACCACAATAAGACATGTTAATGGCACAGTAATAGCTTTGGGCTGGAGCACTGTTCTGGGCAGGGAAAGTCTGCTTAGGCCGCAGTGAGCCATCACAGCAAGCACCATGGTGCTTGCTCAGTACCAGCCGCCTCCCCTCCCTCCGTGGGAGGCACCCACCTTCTGGGGAAGAGCTGCCAGAGTGAATCATACAAGTCCCTCACCCACTTCAGTGCAACATCAGCTTGGTTTTCCTTTCCCCAGCATTAAGTGAGCTGACATCAATCTGAGCATTTGGCTTGTAATGTGGTGGAGGTTTCACTCTTTCTCTCTTGAAAGGGCAGTAAAAAAGAGCATGGCATGTCTTACATTGCTACAGCCGTTTCTGCTCTGGTCTTCGGCTTCATTTCCTCCCTCCCACTCACTCCCAGAAAGTCAAGAATTTCCTGCTATTTCTTTTTATGCATCATTTTCCTTCACTTCAAAAATAGGAATGTTAATGCTTGCTCCACAGGGCTGCAGAAAACACAGCTATATGATAAACATGTACCAGTGCAGTGCTTCAAGATTAAACATCTCCTATCTAGCATGCTCTCACGCTGTAAGCTGCCTGTGGGGACAAGAGTGGTCTTCCCAACTCCCAAATCTATGACTTAGCTGGCTCACAGCCATTTATTCTACCTCCAAACAAAGTCTAGTGTTCAGAAGTTCTTCTTGTGTGATAGCATTAAAGAATTTTGCAGATCAAAACCTGTCTGAAATGATGAAGATGGACAAATGCCCTCTCGTCTTGATCCAACTCAAAGCTAAAAGCTGTGTGTGCAATGAAAACCAAATTCTCTGTGTCTCTGCAAAGAAATATGAAGTTCAAGAATGGCATTTCCTTATTCCTGACCTGCTGCAGCTGGGCTTTTCTGTAATACTCAGTCAACAGTGGGCAATATCATTCTCATGAAAAACAGTTTTAGCCAACAGTGACTAGGTATGTACACACAGCATTTCAGAAAGAGTAGAAGTGAGGCTATTGGGTTTTTTACTGTGTTTAGAAAAATAAACGCTGTAAGATTCACCCTTCGACAATCCTAAACTTGCTATGAGTGGCAAAAAGACCCTTCTTTCCTCCTGTCTTTCGTGGTCAGTAGTAACAGCAAGGAGTTCTGGAACAAAGGTGATGACTAATGACATCAGTATCCACTCATTGCACAAGAGCTGATTTCAGTTCAGCTCTGCCAGTTGTTGCTCTTTCAGGAGAGTCGGTGCAAACCTGGGAATCCAGCTATGAACACAGAGAAGTCCCTCTAGTCTCCTCTGTACAAGAGGAAGAGACCACCCCTTTTCCACATCCATCTGTGGCCATAAGCCATCGATGCTGAGGCCTGTGCAGCAAAGCTGGTATCTGCTTCCTTGTTTTAGTAGAGTGTTCCAGGTGTGGCTGGAGCTTGGACCTTTTCCTGTGGGTTTTCCTGTTGTTTTTTCTACTGTGGATGTTGGGGATCACAGCTTTTCTAAAGTTGGTGTTACAGGCTAGAGTGGAGCTCACCAGTGTGAAATATTAGTGGGAAATTTTGAGCTGCGTAAAGTGCTTTGAGATTCATTATAATCTCTGCACGCTGATAATACTTATCCATGCATATAAAACTAAAAGTTTCTCTCTGGAGTCGTTCAAAATTCAAACTCTGTGGAAGGTACCAGGTCTAGCAGATTAATCTGAGATTTGCTTTTGGATTTTAGGGAAGTTCAAGCAGCAATTGGAGTAAAACAAAGGTCTGTGAATTTGAAGACTTGTTTCCTTTCCAACTTTTGATAAGTTCTGGTCAGACACCGTTTACATTTAATCCCTGAGTGCCAAGTGAATGAACAATCATCCTGAATTTGGGAAATCTTCAATCTTATTCAAAATCCTTTTTCTACAGCCTGACTTTCTCCAAATCACAGGAAAATGTATGTAGGGAAGAAGATGAATATACTCAAACTGGCCCTCTAAAGACAGCTGCAAACCTATAGTGTTTGAACAGAATACCATGAGAAAGGATTAAGACTACTTTAGCTGAAGTGAATGATAAATGACTTGGTTCAACTCCCTGCCCAAAAAAGTCTCAACATTTCCTTTCACTGGGTTTTTGGTTGGGATCCCAGGTCCGGTGTGACACCACTGTTTAGCTAAGACTGATTATAGCTGCGTACAGGCCCTGCTGTTGTTGTTTCAATACAGGGGATGTAAAATGCGCAAAAGCAAGAAGGCAGCAGTAAAAAATCGATCAGTTGATATATATGTGTGAGGCGAACACATTTGTGTGTGCAGAGACATAAAAGCAAAGCAGGCACTCTGAATTAGTGAGTTTTGATTTTCTCAGATGTTGCAGACCCACGGAGATGGTGTCTCCAGCTTTACATCAGCCTGGTTCTCCCAGACATTTTTAAATGTATGCCTCCTATGAAACACAGCAGTCTAGACCAAAGACACATGGGCTGGCACTGAATGGTATCTCCTAGCAAAACCGGAACATCTAACACATAACTACTCATAGGAGGCTGTACAAGCAGCATAGTGCTACTTAAATCACCAGATTGCTGTTATCTTCATTTCTGAATGTTGCAAATTACTTTCATCATCCACTTTCCACTCACTACAACAGAAACAAGTTGGTTTATTTTCCAGAGCCAAGCTTAAAGACATAATTCTGTTCTAAAAACCTTGGTGGGCTGACTGCAGATCACTTTGGCTGCAGATTTTAAAACAGTTTAAATTTCTTTTTTGGCCCTTTGTGCATCTAGTTCAGCTTCTGGCTAACTTCCAATTGAGAATGAGGAATTCTTCACTTTCTGTCCAAACTGCTGTGAAATTTTGCTGTAAAATGACTTAAAATTGCAGAAACCCATCCAAGAGATTGAGAGGGAGACAGTCTCCTGCATAGAAGAGGCAAAAGCTTTCTCCACACTACTAAAGCAAAAAAATCACATGAAACTATTTAGCCCCAAATTGGCTGCTTTAGTGCTTGTTGCAGAAAGATCACAAAAAGCGTCTTTCTCTGGCTTCTCAGAGCTGGTCGGTGGAAACATCACGTGTTTTTCAGGTCTGGAGGCCTGCAGAAAAGAAGTTGGAAAGTGAAGAGAAGCTTCCAGGCAGCTATTTTTACCAGGCCTGTTTCTCTTCTCCTTGGGTGGTTGAATCTTCACCTCCCAATGGAAGGAGAAGGAAGGAAGGAATAAAACTACAGAGAGGAGAAATGGCAGTTTAGCTTCTCTGCATGGACAATACTGTTTAATCTTAAGCTGTCAAAGTCTCATAGCCATGTACCGGTCATTTTGTAGTGCCTAAGATAGAGGATTTTTCTTACTATCTCTATTTCCACTTTCATTTTCATTTTTTTTCCTGCAGTACAAGAGACAAAATCAGGATCAGAGCTGTAAGGTAGCTTACAATATTTGGAAGGAAAAGGTGACATTAATGAGCATATTTTTTTCATTAAAAGATTTGATTGCATTCCCTTATATGAAAAAGGGCTTTCAGAAACTGCTGGATCCCATTAAGTCGCATGATGGTTTTCATGTAAAGCATTTCAGTACCATTCTTTGGGAGGAGTGTATTTACAGACAATATTAGACGTAATTTATCTGTATGTACTACGTGTCTGGCTGTGGTACTCATATATGCAGTAAATGGTGTCTTACGCTAAAACCAGCATCATTGGACACTGTGGGACTTCCTGGAGGGAAAGTTGCTAAGTTGCATATATATATATGATGTGTATATATGTTTGAGATGTGACAGTGTACGAGCCAGCTTGTGAACATATTACCTCCTTTGGTAGCCAGCTCCTTCTCTCAGTAGATATTTTGGTTTCATAAGAACTCCCTGTGTAACTTCTTACCAGCAATAGCTTGAGTAGCTCAACTGCCTTCAAGTGATTTTGAAAAAAAAAAATCCCAAACTCCCAAAACAATCAGAATGTCTTTGTGGAAGCCGGAATGATTCTGCAAAGAAACAAGCAGACCATAGGTACACATATATCTATCTGTGACGCACTTCCATCAATAACATCTTAAGCATCTCTACATTATATATGGTACCAGAATAGCTGACCTGTTGCAGATATATTGTGATGTACAAGTAAAACTCAGTATGATTTTCTGTGTCACCGTGCCAGCTGGCAGTGTCATGTCTGCAGAGTTCACATATGAGTGTAATTTTCTTTAATGAAAGTCCTTTTCTACTGTGAATATGATCTGGTGATGCCAGAAATTCTTCCGGCTGCAGTAAACTACTGCAATGTCCCTAAATTTGAGGGACACTGGCAAAAGACTGTGCAGGCACATCTGCCACAAGCAGCCGTGTGCCTCCAGTTGGAGGGGCAATCAAAAGCAGGCTCCTTAGCAAGGAGATCCCTGTGACATGTTAGCAAGTTAGTAGGAGTCTATGCATCCACTGAGACCGAATATTAAAGAACCTTTGGCTTTCCTGGGGTGACTAGTCAAGGGATTTCAGCTCACCATTAATATCAGCCAGTACAGCTTCTTACCTGTATTAAATGCCTTAGACATATCTGTGCAGTGCCTGCTCTCTTCCCCCCAATTCATATTGGGATCACATCTAATCTGTAGCAAAGGGAAACATTATCTCATGCTATACAGCAGTATATTTTGGGCTCACACTTTAGATAATCTGATTTAAAAGTGTAAGATGTATGGACTTTCCCTTACAGCGTCATTTTTTGGTGAATGTTGGCCATACAGACACAAACATGTACCACTAGAAGGAATCAAACTCTGGACCCTTAAACAGAAACATTGTAGACTGTGGTTACTAAAGGCATAAAACAGCAGCCCCTGGATAGGTATGAGGAAAACTATAATAGACACTAATTGGTATATTGCACTCAGTCGTGTGTCGTGTCGTTCGTGTGTGTCATCCCCCCCCTCTTCTTTTCCCTCAAAAGTGGTAAGGGATTTAACACTACATGAAATGGATCGGATCCAAATTCTGGAGATGACCCTTCCTAGTACAGGTTCTACTTCTCCTTTGTTCCCCAGATATCCCTAGAGAAGGACATCCCTCTGCAAAAGAGCACAAGACTGTAATTTTATCCCAGTGGGGTAAAAAACATCCTGTACCGAGGACTGAAGTTGCTTGTACTCTAGTGGCACTGCCTGGCACAACCTGTGGAGTTGAGGTACAGTCTGGCCCTTGTTGTACTGAAGCACAAGGCTAGTTCACATTTATCTTCCAGGAATCTCCCCATTTCAGCAGCGTGATAAAGTGTGCCCTTGTGCAGCACTGGGAATCCAGCGTGGGTGGAAAACACAGTATGTTGTGCGTTCCATAATGTTCATGCCGTGAAAACCATCATGGACCTGCTGATAAAACTGCCACAGAAAGGATTAACAAATGAAACTTGAGCATTCTTCAATAACCACCATACCATCAAATATAGGAAGAGGAAGGACTGGTATTAACCTGACATTACTAACATCGTCCCTTCAGTATCTCTTGCTATTATGGGCTCACAGACCCAGGAAAGCGTATATGCAAAGATGCTGATTGAAAAAGACAGTACATTACTGGAAGTTTCAGGTGGTATGAAGTAGGCAGCACGGAGGGATCTTCCATTAGAAGCAAAGAACTAGCCACAACATTTACTACAAGTGTTGCACCCTCCTCTTTGATTCTTCTGTTTTCTTTCTGATTTTTATTTGCACACTTTCACTTTGATCATATTGAGGGGTTTGATCTCTCTTACCCCATGGAAATTCTGATACAATTCTTTTGAGAGTAACATTGTTAGCAAGGCACCCTTAGGTATGAGCTCCCGTAGCCACACAGCAATCGGATCAACCATACACATCAAAAACACATCTCTGCTGACGCAAGTACTTTGCAGAACAGACAAGGTACGAGGGAGAGGGGTGGAAGCAAACCTCAAAAGCAGATTAATCATCATTTCAAAAAACAAGAGCACAAGTTTTGTATAACGTATACCACTAAAAGTTAATGAAGAAAGTGCATTTTCAGTGATGCCAAACAATAGATCAAGATCTAATATATTAGTGAATGGAAATAGGAATATCAGCACTTTTTAGAATAGGCTGTCCAAAAAGTATTTTGACTGCAGTACAAATAGAAAGGCCTATGGTATGGCATATACATATAGACCAATGGCAATAAACCACATAAAAGTATACATCCACTGGGAATTGAGGAGGGGTGGAAAGACCAGAAGCAACAAGGGGCTTTGATTTAGTGCATTTAGAGCAAATGCATTCTGCCTTCCAGTTTAAAGAGCATGTACACAACCAAAGACACCATTACAGATTAGTCCAATAGAGAATCAGCAATATAATGGCTAGAGTTGTATATTACAGATCTCAAAGCCAAAGAAATTCTTTGCATAGCAGCACTGTGAGAATTGCATAAGTTCTTGCATGCTAGGAAATTTAGGGTGGTCCAGAAATAACAAAAGTCTAAGGGAAATGGCCTGCCTGCTGGGTTGCTGTAGGTCTTTGCTAAAATGCTGTTGAAGACATTTGGATACAAAATCCCTATTTACAGAAACATATTTTAAAATAGACAACTGGAGAAATAAATGGGTGCTCTGAATGCTCTGGAAAATTATATTACACTGGTTGCCAAGTCTTTGCTGTATATAACAGTTAACTCCCTTACAGTATGCACAATAGTGAAAGATAATTGTGTTGTTGCTGGAGAAAAGCAAATTCATCCTTTCAATAACATTTTAAAGATATATAAGAAGTCCATCACTAACACTGGAAAGATAAAACATTTAGTGGAAATGTACTCTGAGTTTGAGGAATGATATCCAGAGGTTTTAAAGGGAATTTTTCCTCTACTCCTTCTTCCTCTAGCAGAGGCTCTGAGTCAGGCCAGTTTTGTAGCCTTCAGGTGGCCTGCTATGTTGCATATGTAGATAAGGTCTAACTGACTCTTCTCTATGTGTTTCTGCCCTGCCACGCTCCTAAAAGGATCTCAGGAAAAGATGATGGCTCCATCTCCCAGTGTGAGGGAGAGTGATGCCTTCTGTCAACTGAGTACCAGCCGGCTGATTCCTAGTGACATCCCCATTTCAATGGGCAGCTGACTCTGTGTGTGCAGCGAGCTTGAAAACTACCCGCTGCATGTATTTCAGTATTAAACGTGCAATAAAGAGAAGCTTAGACTTGTTCAGAGCATAAGAAGAACCTATAGCTGCATTAAGACTTTAGACAGCATATGGAGGAATAATATTACAAACCTATTTTAAAAACAGGCTTACAAAACTCAGCACTTCCATAGGTGACACTAGGATTAATAGAAAGGTCAAGTTATACTTAGATCATTTGTGGTTCATGTGTGTGTGTGGTGGGTTTGGGTGTGGGGGTGTGTGTGTGTGTGCGTAGAGTCTCTTGCTTCAGAGCTTCCAAGGTAACTATATTTCTTTGTCAGAGATAACATGGGGAACCTGAAAGTCCAATGGAGCTCTTCCCCCTATAGCAAATAAGTGCAATAAAGCCATTAATATGGTTCAGCAATCACAGTTCTAGGAACTAAAATATTCACCACAGTGCACTAGCCTTGTTATGGATGTGGTTGAAGAGAATATTTAAACAGTGTCAGTGGCAATTTTCTAAAATTGTTATGTCCAAGTAGCTACTTGCAGACCAAAATCACCAGTTTCGATACTTTTGGGCATCAGAACCCATGTCTGTAATTAGACGGACACAGAAAATCTTGACAAAATGGACTTGTCCTTGACCTATTAGTTTATTTCAAAAACCTTCTGTTCATTAAACTTACATATATCAGGGAATGTTGTAGGTATTTGATCCTTTCTCTGTTATTCAACAATGTGATATATGTCAAAGGCGATCAAAGAAACTGAAGGGAACTAGAGAAACACCTTCACTGACTAATCAAGGGAAACACTTTCGTAGTTACATACTTCAAACAAAAGTGCACCACCATTTTTCAGAACGAAACTGCTTAACTTTACCATCAAGGTAACTTAAAGGTATTTTATTGCGGTCAACGCTGACTGAAACTAAGAACCATTTTTTTTACAATTCTCTCACATTACCCTTTCCTCAGCCTTAGGAATTTAAAGCTGCCCAGCTACTTAGGTATTCAAAAGGTCAATTTGCAAAGCATTTTGGTTTGCTAATTTCCACAGTTAGCTAGAATCTTAAGCCATGTTCCAAATCCACTACAAACCATCTCTAATTTTTCTAGTTCTAAGGAAGTTAATGGAGTGCAATCTCTAAATTAGGGCAAACAGGCAAATTCATAGTACTCTTGATTTTTCACTCAAGCACACAGATTTTTGTCTCTGTCCAAACTGTACAAATTTTCTTCAAGATTTTGTGTCCTTGTATCTTTTCCAGTAATAACTTTGCAATAATGCCTGAGTAAATTTTGATGAATTCTTGATCTGTTTGAAGCCTTCATAAATTGTTATGGGATTTCCCACTACTCACACCTAGAAAGAACCAGAAGTCTACATTGGGCAAATTACTCTGAACATGTTTTTGCCATGCAGGCAGCCCCACTGGCGTGATAAGGTGGGATTTATGGCTCTAATGCCTGCTTGCTCCAATACTGGTGTGTCTGAGAAGTTACTGATATTACCATACAGGCTGTATTGCTCAGAACACATGGCATCCTGTTTTCTCTCTCTGCAAAACCAAAGTTGTACAGAGGAAAGAAGGCGACTCTAAAAGGAAGGAAAAAGGTATGGATTCTCAACATGATGGGAATAAGACAATAGATCACTATCAAATTAAGCACAACTAATTTTCCCTATATTGCCACACATACAATTCACTAGGACAAAACCCTACACTCTCTCTGAAATCCTTTTTACATTCACATAAGTGCACGTTAATGGATCCTGGGACGATTCTGGAAATTCCTTTGAACGCACTATGTTTCTCCAGGAGAAGAAGAAAAGTTGCCAGACAAGATCAGGCTGATGTTGAAGAAGTGCCTCTTTACTCCTTTTAACCTAGACATGCTGTTTGAAGGTAACATTTATCATCATCACTGCACTATGCATCCAGTAACAGCCTAGAGAAGGTGCAAAAATTCCAGGATGAAGGACACCATCTTTCTGAAAGTTCAGCAAGAGTCTGGGTAGTATCCGTATTTCTTTCATGCTCTGGGAAGGAACAAGCCAGGCTCTGTGTACATCATTCAGATGGCCCATAATACTGAGTCAAGTGATGGCAAAAAATGTACTTCCAACGCCATGTGTCTAGGACTTCGGGCACCATTGTGATCATATCTCAACGCAGTATTTCCATACTAGACGCACCTTGTTGCCAGAATGCAAGTAAACTTTGTAACTGACTGCCACGAGTCAGTCCAGGAGCAGTGAGTTAGCAAGTGGCTCAGGCACCCTAGTCTAGAAGAGTAAAAAAGGAGTGTGGCTGCAGCACTGGGAACAACAACGGCCCTTGTTCTCCTTCCTTGAGTGAAAGTAAACAAGCCCATTGTTATCTGACTTTGCCAAACCTCAAAGTATAATCCTAGAAGGAAAAATAAGTTTTACAGAATTGAGCGTATACAACCCTTTTCTTCCCTTCATAAATTGTATGTTACAATAGTTGAAACTACTGAAGTGTTTACAGTATGCTATATATATAATGGCACATTTAAGCTTTTTAAAGGGATTGCAATATTTCAGGAATGTCTCTGGTGCTGAAAAAGGCTAATGTATTACAAATCATATAATATTTTAATTCAGAAAAAATATGTTTGGGTATTTTGACCTAGCATCATAAGGGTTAGGAAACCGAACGAGGATGCCATGAAGCATGACTGACTAATCAGTCGAGCTAGTCTGCTTCAGATACATATTGTGCAAGGCATTATCGCTGCAGTCACAAAAATGCATATTTAGTTTTTGTACATTAAATACTACACCTGTGAACCTATGTAAAAGATATACAAAATATAAATGTCATCAGGACTGTATATTTCAAACTTTTTAAAATAAACACAAAGTATATATAATGTAGGCATATAGGTTGTAATTTCAATGTCAACACTAGCACAGTTTGTCTCTTCTAAATACAGACCTGTATACTTCCTAGTCCAACACATGCACCTACGAACACATGATCATGCATACAGCTTTACGTTCTGCTGTTTGCAGAAGAGTCAGAATATACAGCACTATACATTGTTTCAACTCAAAATCGATTGGCAAATTAAGGAAGATGCCATTCAAAAGAAATTCCTTGTGACCTATTACCAAAAAAACAGAGAAAACCAGGGGTATAGTTATTTCATCTCAATAAAAACACTGAAGACTGTGGTGATGACGACCTAAGATTCAAAATGCTTTGTCCGGCATGTGGTGGGGGTCACTCTTGGACAAGATACAACAGTGTAGAACTGGTTGCTATAACACATACCGAACACAGTTACAATGAGGCGTAGAGCTTTCACAACACCATCCAACCCAGCTCTGGGTTCAGACTACTGAGGTCTCTGACCGAAAGGAGAGAGAGCAGTTGTACGCCGTTCTTTTCACAGCAGGTGGTGCTGATGGTGATCTGGATGCCCATCTGGAAGGTAAGCGTCGATTTGCTGGCCGAGCGGGCCGGGAGAAACCCTTCCCACTAGAACATTTAGCTGGCACAGATACCTAGAACACAAAGGCAATTCCGTGCTTTAACAAGTTACGGCTTTTGTGGAATGCAGCGGGAATGTAGGAAGACATTTGGAGTGACCTCAGAACAGGTGGTCTGACGCTATTAAAAGGAGCACAGTAATGCACAGAATGCAAAAGAACAGCTATTTCTATGTATAGGGATTGTCCAGTCGGTTGCAATTTAAAATGTATGGAGACAAGTGTCAGACACAAGGAAAGGTATAAAATGTTAATGCAAGCCAAAACTGACATTCACTTCTCATTTCTTTTCATTTTTGGAAGTTTTTTTTGTCAATGAACACTGTATACTGTTCTAAATGTAGAACTCAGAATACCATCTTGCGTTACTGGAGTATGATCTACATACTTTTCAGGTATTTTTTGATAGATCCTATTTCAGCAGTCACATCTGGCTAAGAACTCTGTTTCCATTAGCGCAACACGAAGCTGTTTACACTCGGTAACTAATTCAAAATGGTTACCTATTAATGCAGTGTCATGTCTAGCAGAGCCTTATACACACAGGAAAATCAACAGATTTTGATCATAGCTACAGTGATGTAAATTGGAAATAATGAAAATAAACCAAATGCCCCATGCTAGATGCCCCATGCCACGTGTAGTTTTTTACATCTTGCTGATGTGAATAATGCTGGACTTAAAGTGGTACACCCTGATCAGCCAATATTCTATACTTAGTTTGTACAGATAGAAATGACAACATAAAGTGTGACCCTATGGAGAAAAAAATCCAGTTAGCTTAGTAAGATTATTCTGGGCTTACCTCAATGTAAACTCAGTCATTATCTAGTCATTATTTCTTCCCTACACATTCATCAATGAAAATTTGTTTTCCTATCGAAAGTTCATTGGATAGAAAAGAATTTGGAAGCTTCATATTTTTTTCTTTCTGTGCTGTAGCAGAGATGCATCTGCTAAGCAAGATGTTGCATCACTGCAAGGCTGTCAGAAAGACATGCAGAAGAAAATCTGCATGGTCAGATTCTCAGCTGTTTAAATCCACATACCTCCACTGAAGTCTGTGAATTTGTGACAGTTTAAGGCATACCAGCTGACAGTCTGAACCCAGCTAAGTTTCTCAGCTCCAAACACACTTGCCTTCTCTTTTCTGAGATGTTAAGGGCATATCTCTTTGTGTTTGTTGGCTAAGGATCTCTTCAGGAAAAATGATTTTTTTTTCTTTGTGGCCTCTTACAGAACCTGTAACTTATAGTATGTTTTCAAAACCATATGTTTCTCTTTTCATTAAGAAAGAATGTTGGCAAAGGCAATATTTCTAAACTTCTGCAAATAAAATTCAGCCGAATATAAATTAATTAGTCACGCCATACTCTTTTGTTTCTGTGAGCCTATGCTTGAATATATAGGAGAAGCCTAGAACTGAGACATGAGTCTTAGTCACTTTATTACTGGAAACTTTATGGAGGTACAATACCCCTTTTCAGAGGCAGTTCCAAGGAAATCCTGAACCAAGCAGCATGCTGGATGCTGAAGAATGCTATCTAAGCCCTCTAGGATTTTGACATGGCCGAGTGTGCTTAAGCCTTTTGGGAAGGCTTATGAAATAACTTGTCAAGTAAACAAAGGAGAGAGGGAGTTAAAACCTAATTGCAGTTTTCACTAGTTCAATCCTTGAATAACTGCACTGCAGTTAAACTCTAGCTTTACACAACAGCAGCAGAGACCAGAATCTGGCACACGTTCTTCACTGGTCATTCTTACTTACAAGCTTCTGCCCTCCCACAACTCTATTATCTGCAGAGGAAATACTCCTGATTCATCCAGATCCTGGCCTGAAGTGTCTATTTTTACATAATTATTCACAATATCACATTAGGCTGCCTGATTTTAGAATCTGAAGCTTGGTCTTAAACTGAATTATTTTGTCCTTGCCATTGTCATGAACCTTACCTCTGGTAACTTTTGTTTCTCTTTTCCTTGCTTGAGTTGCTGCCCAACGTGCCTGGCTGAATTCCTCGGAAATTCTTGCTTTCCTTGCTCAATCTGGAGCATTTCTAAATACTGACTCAATGTCTCACAACCCACATCAGTGAATTCAGAATTTGCCTGTGTCCACTTATCTTTGCAGCATTTTTCATTACATGGAGAAGTCACTGTTGATTTTTCATAGTTTTTCAAAATCTTTTCAACAACACCATAGTTCGACCTTGAGTCAGCTGAACGCGGGCGACCGGATAAATTACTTGGTCTCCAGTCATGCTCATGAAGCATGTGTCTATAACCACTAGTATTTGGAAGTCCATTTATTTGCTTTTGTTGCCCTGCTGTTCTGACAGCTTTGCTGGTGTTGCTACTTTCTTGCTCCTTTGCTGCAGAGAATTTGGGATTTGAAACACAAGATGTATTTACAGTTTCTGCCCTGCTAATAGCAGACTCACACAGTGGGCCACAGGGTGTGTGATCTTCTGATGCTGTTCGAGGCACCTGGTTTTCTTGCAAAGCATTGTTACGTTTGTCTGTGTGAAATACAGTGCGGTTAAACTCATCGATCTTTGCTGCTAAAGTTTCATTTCTTTGGGTCTTTCCCAAAATATACCTAGAGTCTCCCAAAAGATCATTGTGCAGGGTAGCAGGGGCATAAAAGTTGTTACTGTAATAAGGACTGCTGTGAGACTTGGGATTTTGTTTCTGCTGTATCTTGTTGCTTTGGGCCATATTTCCATCTGAACAACTCTTTTGGGCTGACAGTGGAGAAGGTTCACTTTTACTGTCTTTTCCAAGTTTGCCCACATCATATGCCCACGTGTTGTGGCAGAAACCTGTTGGTACATTGCACTCATTTTTGGTTACAGGTATTGAGGCAGTTACCATCACAGGACCTTTCATAGCCTGCCCTTCATTTGCACAGGCTGCTGCTGTTTCGTTCTGGTTTATAGGTGAAGGATCCATCAGTTTCCTTCCACTCCTACAGTCCTGAGCCTTGCAATTGCTTTTGATGCCTGAATCTCTTACTGGTGCTTCAGAGAGCTGTACAACTGCAGAAAGTGAGTTTGTTAGGTGCCGAGAAGTGCTCCGTGGAGGAACTGGTGGAGCTTCTTTCTTTTGCCAAGGTCTGAAGTTTGTTCCTCTGTCACCAGTAAGACCACCATAAGACATGTCCTTCAAAGTCTTGGTGGAGGTCATCAGATTCTTCCTATTATTATGTTCCTCTGTTTCAAAAGCAACTGAAGTCTGTGATTCATTGCTGGACACATGGTTCATCTCAGGCAGAATAACTGTGGTTTGGGTTTCCTCATATTCCCCCATGAAAGGAAGTGACTTCATTCTGGAAATAAAAGAAGAGGTGTTTTAGGGATGAGCAATAAGGGTATTCCCTCAGGGGACCTCAGCATGGATTCATTCTCCCCATGAGCAGGTGTTTTAACACTGGCTGCTTAAAAAGATTCAAGAGCAGTTTTGCTGCAGCTGATACAGCCAGTGTATTTGAAACACACATGAAGAATTTGAAGAAAGCTCAACAAAGGGAATCTTGGATTCCTTTCACTTGTCACTAAAATTATTTTTCTGAGTTTTTGTAGATGATTCCTTGTTTTCTTATCTATCCTACAGTAAGGACAGTAGGGATCTTGTGAGTTCTAATGACTCCAGTGAGAGTCTACCTGCCTATGAACTGAATGAAGAAAGCTTTAGGACGTAGTGCATCCATTGTGTAGGTTTCCTAGCATCACACATGACAGTACAGATGTGTCTTTTGAGATCTGTTCAAAAATCACCTTTCTCAGCCAGGATTTAGAAACTATGCATCAGCTATGAATCTATTTGCTTTAAAGATACAAACACTAACCCAGCTACAAAAATAAATTAGTGACAGACAGCCAACTGATTGCATGGGGGAGTGTAAGAAGTCCCTCTGCTCTTTGGGAGCACTTGAGAAGACCTTGCCATGATGCAGATTTCCACAGAGTCTCAGCATAGCTGAGACATACCCTTTCTCAGTCTCTTTCATGGTGTGCACCCTGTCACACCATGGGTTCAGTCTTACCTTCTGAGAATTTCTACACAGTTTGAGAGGAAGACTGGTGTTTAGTTTGCTAAAGGAGACCATGAACATTGAAGTTTTAACAGATGGCAGAATATTCATTTGCCGTATTGTTCAGGGTCTGGCTTACCACCTTTCCATTAGCACAAATACATGGTTGTTGTTCTGACTTTTGCCTTCTTTGCAAGACTCTTGGATTGTCAGTCCCTCACACATCCCCCACACTTAAGGGTATATCTGGGCTTAATGTAAGAAACCTTCCAGCCTAACAAAGCCATAGAGTGTTGTATAGAACTGCATGAAAATGGGACCAAGCAGACAGAAATATCTGTCAGCTTTCCCAGTCCTCTACATAGCCATTAGAAACAAGTACAATTTCCTCTCATAGAAATACTACTTTTGTTTTGTAGGTTCTATAGATAAACTTGATTTTTCTAGTAAAATGTGCCCTGGTATCATATTTCAGAATATTTCATCTAAATGTTTTATGTTCAGCACTGAAACACTAGGAGGATAGACATTGCCCAACTCCCAATCTCATTATTTATTTTCTTCCTCTAATATAAAAAGTCCAAATACGTTTTTACCTTCTGTGGTTGGACTTCTTTCGAATTTCTTCTTGATAGCTGCATAATTCTTCACTGACTCTGGCAAGTTCTTTAAGAGCCTTTATAAATATAAAAACAGTCCTTTAACATATGCCTTTTAAATGGTATCTCCAGAATTTCTTTGAAACTTGTGGTGATTTGCATTTAAGACTCACAGCAGAGGAAAGTAGCACAAGGAAAGATACAAAAATGCCCCCAGGCTATGAATGGAGGTAAAGATCATGCTGTTAACACATTTAAACAGTGAGAAAGTACTCATCAATAGCAAACCCAGGAGGAAGTAGATACAGTGCCTTGCTGGAAAGCTAAAATCAGGGAGATCAGTTCTTAGGGTTAACCTGGCAGGCAAAACCCTCAGTATTTTCCTCACCCTTGTAACTGAAACATGTTCATACTTTACTTACTACATTGAGATCACCAATATAATTCTTGGCATTTTTCTTGGAAGTTTTGATGCTGAGGCTGTCTTCAGGTTCCTCACAGTTCGCAAAGGCCAGATTGTCCCTTAACAGAGTATTGTTTCTGCTCTTGGCTCTGGTTTCTTTACATTCATGTCCTGTCTTACAGAGCAAACTCCCTTTTTCCATCCTATCATTTGCCACATTGTGTTGATAGTTCAGCTCCACTGCGTCACTCTCTTCCGAAGTAGGGGAATGAATGGACAACTGCATCATCTTGCTCTGAATGGCCTTATTATCATGGACGTTCATATTGTTCTCCCTTCTAAGTTTTACCTCCTGGTAAAGCTGAAAAAAACAATAGAACCTTCTATTAAATCATGGTACTGTGATGAACTTTATGGTAAAAGAACATATTCATCTTCTGTTTTGAACGATGCTTCACTCAGTTGCACCAAATAGAAAGTTTTCATCATGTGTTAGTAGAAAAGTGTTCAGTCACACAGCATGATAGTTCACAGACCATTATTGTCACAGGATGAGGAAAGGGCTGTTACCATTCACAAACTCTTTTCCATGGTTTTAATGTATGGTTTCCACCCATAGCGTGGGATTGGAAGAGGTCAATGGACCTGCCTTGAGCCAGAAGCTGTATGGTTGTCTTCCAAGTAACATCAGTGCACTCTGTGGTGGACACAGCCCCGATCTGATGGATGGGGAGCATGAGGGAATGTGAGAGAGGGAGACAACTCTGGCTATGCTACAGCCTGTTAATGTATATTAGTTTAAGGAGGGGAAGTGAAGTCTCATCACATACAGTGCCATCTGCACTAGAGCAGGCTCTTCTGGTTCTCATGCAAGTGGAATTCTTCCCTATGACTGTAGTGATAAATCAGTACTGCAGAATGGTATTGTTTGGCAATGTGTCGTCACCCTCTTATCTTCTTTTGTGCTATCTGCTGAGATCCAGTGGCTTCATTAGTAAATGAAAAGGTGTTAATTCCTGTTGCCCAGCACATTCAAACTAAGGAACTGTGATAAATTATAAATTAGAAAAAATAGCAACATCATAAAAACCTCTTCTGCTTACAGTATCATTTCCAGTGCCAAGGATCCCACAGCTCTTTATAAACATTCATTCTTAACTTGCTCTTATGAAGAAAGTGCAGAGCACGCACCTCTGAACAGTCGGCTGCCTGCTGTCTCACAGTGCACAAGGCCAACACAATGGCTTTTGGAAGGACAGCAAAAAGAATAACCACATGAAGAACATGTGGTCATTTCATGGGTTAGAAGTATCTCACGTTCAGAGACTTGACACTTGGCCTTATCCTGGGCTTTCAGATTTCACTCCCAAAGCCCAGGTGCTCATGGAACCCAAGGGCTGAACTTGTAATTTCCAAGAAATGAGGGCCTCATGCGGACTCAGCATAGCAGTAAGACGGAAGGATACCACTTCATAACTCAACAATATAATCTCCTAAACCACATAGGTCTTCCTGTAGGATTCCAAGAATTAAGTTAGGTTTTGGTGGGCTAGAGAAAACTACCAAATAAAAATACAAGCTGATAAGGAAGCACCACTTTTATTAAGGAAATCCCTCTACAGATGACGGCTTTTAAAAGATATTTCCCCTTTTCTCCAGCCATGTTGGTGAAGAAATGTCAGACAACTGAAATCAAGGGCAGCTATAGACACAGCTTAAGAAGAGTCCTTAGGATACCGATAACCTTGGGGTATCATCTGAAGTTTTGTCTGGTGCTGCAGCACCCAGCGATTTGCTTCATTCTCTTCCCCTCAGCTCCATTCCAATCTTTATCTGGTTTTCTGTCTCCGTCACACTTTCCTAATCCATATGCTAATAAAAACCATGGAAAAACCATGCTCTTCACTGCCCTTGCCAGGACTACTAATAGAATACCTTTTCACAACACATTACTGTCATTCCAAAACAGCTTATATACCTAACAAACTGAAATTCAACTCCACACACAGATCCCATTACTAACTTTTGAAGCACTGTCACCTTGGTGGTGAAATTGGGTGAGAGCACGGAAATGTCCTAACACAAAAGATAAAATGTGGCTTTCATGCTAAGACTGTCATACCAAAGTCTGCTGGAACTGCAGGTAAAATATGAAAGAGCTGCCATTATGGAGTTATGCTGCAGGCTGGTTTAACGGGCAGTGTATGGCTGTAATTCATTTGGCTCTGATCGTTTTCCTTCTCATACTCTCATGTGAGCAATCTTTGCCATACATTCCTGTGTTGCTCAGCCACAGGATGGTGTTGGCAGAGAGCAAGCAAAACTACTCCATGTGTATATCAGAATGAAAAATGTGGAAAGCTCAGTGGTAAAATACTTGCTTCTATACGTTGCCAAGGCAGATCCAATTTATGCATTTACAGAATGTCAGAGGGTTCTGCTACAGTGACAATTTGGGGATAAAAGAATAATAATTAATTACCTAAACTACTTCTGGAAGGAGATGCCTTAGAAATGACAGAGAGTGTTTGTTACTATGCGTAAACACAAGTCGTGTCAGGACTTTCATGCTGTTTACTGTAGCCGTTTTCTCTACTAAAAGCAGTCTACAAACGGAGCAGGTACTAGTCAGAATGACTCTGCATCATGCAGCATTTAATGTATGACATTCTTTTTAACATTGCCATTCACCCCGGCACACCTGCGCCATGTAATTCCTTTCTGCCAGAGAATTATGATACCTAGATTTTTTGTTACTAAATATGCATTTTCCTAAACCTCATATATGCAGTTGTTCAGCATGTCTGTACTTGAAAAAAGCATGTATAAAATGAGCAGTGTGGCTCATGCCCAGCAGAACTGCCAGCAGTATATACAGCCAAAAATATCATAGCAAACTTCACACAAAATGACATTTAACCTCCTGCTTTGTATTCATGAGCATGAAATAAGCAATTGCAAATTCTGCTTAACCCCAGGCTTTACATCCTACCATGAGATGTTAGAAACTTCCAGTGAGATAAGAAATAGGATATAATGCAGAAAACAAAAAAAATGGAGTGCCCTAGTCACAGACAAGACTAAAGTGAAAATGTTAGTGTTCAGAATTTTGTTTAAAAATACCTCTTCTATTTTCTTCTGCATGACCTTCCATTGACATTCCCATTCTTTCCTTTCATTGTCAAATCTCTCCAGCAACTCCATCTTCTCTTTATTCCAGTTCCTCTCCGTATTCTCCAGTTGTTTACGCAAGTCCATGGTTACAGTCTGTGTAATAGCAAGAAGATAGCTCTGCTTTTTTTCTTTCTTCCCTGAATGTTTCCTGGAAGTTTATCAGAGTACGTCTTACTTGTGTTTAATTCTAGCTTTCAGGAAAAAAAAAAACAAAACAAAAACCAAAAACCAAACCACAAAACAACCCAGGAAAAAACCCAAATAATTAACTGAAATGTGCTTGCAGGAGAGAGCATCACACAATTGCATGATATATATCTGGAGTGGGACTGGAATATCAGCATTATAGGACAAGCCCAAGGGCAGAGAGGCCCAGTCTGGAAAGGGGAGGAAGGACACGCGTCCATCATGGCAGAATTCAGAAATGTCTGCCTCAGCGGGCTCTGTACTGTGGCCACTTTGCATCTTTGCCATTACTCTTCACTATAAACCTGTTTTCAACAAAATTCGAGTCTGCATGATAATGAATGGCATTTCAGGACCCTGGGATCCTGCAATGTCTGCCCTTGAGGGTGAAAGCTATTTTTACGTTTGTTCAAAAGACAACTGTGAGTGTAAAGGCATCATGTTTGCTCACACAGTCCTTTCACACATGCATGTAGCACGACAAAGACTGTGACAGCCTTTTGGCAATTGAAGACTGTAAACTTGATACATGCAGAAAATTTTCATGGCTATAGGAATGCTTTAGAATACATACAGGAAAACAGGAGAGGAAAGCTAATAACAGGTAACAAACATACGTATACAGTAGAAAGCATCATTCTACTGTACAAAGGACTATAGGTGACTATAAAGTGTTCATATATTTTTGATTTACAAATCTAAACCTATAAATATTAGTTCCAGGACCAACACAGGGAAAACTAGAAATGATTTTCCAATAGCACTGACTTAAATTTAGTACAAAACCTTGCTCAGAATATTTAAGTAATTTGTGCTTTGGTTTCTCCTGAGTATCTTAGTATCTGTGGATGAAAAATTATTAAATGAACCACTAAATATGTATATTTTTAGGGAAATATTTTGGATCTGCTCATCTGACTTTGGAGCAAAACAGTTACAGATTTTATGGGGCTGGTATTCCTCTTGCTTTCTTAGGCTTTACAATAGAAACCGCACTACCATCAGCACATTTACTATGCCAGCAAGGCCGAAATAAAACTCATTCATTCAATTACGATGGCTCCTGTAGTATAATGGCTGCCACACACACATTGATACTGGAGTTTGTCAACTTTGGCTCACAAAGCCAGCTGTTGTGTTACTTAGTTGGACATGGAATCTAGTTCTAATCACAAAATGCCTCTGCATTGCTTTGGTCTCCTGCCAGAAACCAAGCCTATGGGCAGGCAAATGAATTGTCAGAGAGTAAACTAGGGGTACGCCCAGTTTACCTTCCTGGAATTTGCTCATTTCCCCGACTGATGGTCAGTGATTGTCAACTCACAGGAACCGCCCATTTTATCACCCATGTTTTCTTTGATATAGTGAAAATTCATTCTTGAGCTTCATGCAACGTCCTTCCCCATCATGTATTTTATTGGACAAGTCTTGTTGATTCAGCTGTGGCTACCGTGTAATCACGGCTTACCAGTGTCTGCGTTATTTCAGCTGACTGGGAAGCTGATGCCAAACTTGGAGTCAGCTTCTTTCATGAACAAGTAAGCAGAAGAGCTCAGCTGAAGGCCAACAGGTTACCTAGGTTTTTGTGTCGGAGAAATCCTGCTACAGGATCTCTCAACTGACAGCCATCATGACAGCCCAGTTCTAGCGCAGGGGCTGCAAAACTCTTTACCCCAAGCAAATTTGGACTGAGGACTTAGAGAACAAGCTGACTATTCTTCAAATATCTCTGTCAGCCCATTTCACAACAGTGTTGCCATGTCACCATATGACATGGCATTGGAGCTTACTCTTTCAAGATCTGACTCACACCTGCCTTGGAGCTCTGAAATGGCGATCTATCCCTCAACTATCTACGAATAGATTTTAGACTCTTCTTCTTCCACCTGCCTAAAAATATACAGGACAGCTTTACAAAAAAACATGAAATTCCCTCAAACTATGAGCTGCTGAAAGACAGTGCAGCATTCTCATCATAAAAGAAGTCAAGCACTGGTTTGCTCATGGCTTCTTAGGGAAGGCAGCCAGGCTATAGAGACTGTGCCTCCCCAGGCCAACATTTCAGCTTTGTGCCAGACTTGGGTAAATGCTGACCAAAAAAACCTTACAAAATAATTCCACTGCACTTAAGATCTGTTGCAATCTAGACATCTATTGCTAATGAACTTTAAAACCATTTCAATACTTTCTCACTTTGCTAATTCAAAGGTTGCAATTTTTAGTACAGTCGTTTTCTTTTTTGTTTGTTTGTTTTGGCTACATTTATGTCTTTATAGTCTTTCAAGACATCTCTCAGAAATAAACAAAAGTCAACTCTCTGCTGCACTAGAATCCTTCAAATACGTGTCAGAAAGAAATAGAAAAACATGTAAAAGCTGTAAAGTCATGAACAAGACAGGCAGGCATAATCTGTCTACAACTTGCACAAATGGTGATTTTGCTAGTGCACGATTAGTAATAATGGCTGTGCTTCAATCAGCAGCATATTACTAGAAAGTCAATGCTATACAGCATTTTTTTTTACACATATAAGAATAGATGTATTCCTTTCAAGCATGCATAGAGCATTGAAAAGGTCCTTGGTGGTTTCTTAGTGCTGGGAACTACTATTGTCATGTTTGCATTCTTCTTAACAACTTCCAAGTTGTTTCATACTGGAGTCCAATTATAAAAAGAGATTGGAGACCATCAAAATGAAATCCAGTCTCAGAAGAGGTTAGTTACAGAAGTTACAGATAGGCACTTGTAGCTCTAAGATCCACAAAAAGGTTGTATTCCTTCTTATGCTTCTCCAATTTCCTCTTGACATCAATTCTAAGAAGAAAACTCATGTTTATTGATGTTAGCAGCTGGATGACTATACAGTTTTGCTGCTATTATACAGTGGATAAATTCCTCAGAGAGTTTTAACTTTTATTTCTATGGCTCTTTCCCCCCTTTTTTTTCTTGGTGTTTGGGTTGTGGGTTTGTTGGGTTTGGTTTTGGGTTTTTTTATTGTTTGTTGGTTTGGTTTTGAGTGTGCATGTGCTTGGTTTTTTCCCTATTAGCAATAAAATCCATTTTGTAGTCCTGGTAGTATACTCTCTATCTGTATAGAGCACTAAGATGTCCTTATGGGTATTTCACATGGCTTAAGCAACCCAAAGGGATGTAAAATGCCACATTATAATTTGCTGTGTGGATCAGAACAGTATCTGTGCTCTTGCAGTATTGGCACTTTCTGCATGTCCTAGACAAGGTCAGAAGCTCATTACAGCAATCAAATTCAAGCAAATAATCAATTTTGTCTACATCAGCTGCATTTTCCCTTAACTCTTCCTTTAGCCATCCCTCCTCTCAAGCAAAAAAATTTTATAAGCAACTATTTGATGATAATGTTATTATTACCCCATGTCTTACTCATGCACTTTCTATCCACATATTAAAAATGCAAAATAGTTTGCAACCAACCTCTATCAACTTCTAAAAATAATCTGCAGTGATATCAGCTGGGATGTTATTTGTCAACAGAGATTAATTAGATTGGATGTGCACAACCATTCAGATACACAGATCTTTCCTTGATTTTACAGGGAAAAAAAAAACAATTAAATTATATTTCCAACAAAGTGTTATATTTTGGATGACTAAGGAAAATGTAAATGTATGTATGTATTCAGTTGTAAAAATGCACCATGTGTCACAATACTGTGCACTTTATACCTAAAAAGAAACTACAGTTGTGTGAGACAGTAAACAAGAGAGAGAAAGGAAAGAAAAAAGAAAGAGAAATGAAAGAAGAGAGAAAGAGTGTAAGATTGAAAGGGAGAAAGAGAGAGAGAAAGAAAGAGAGAAAGAAAGAAACAGAGAAAGAAAAAAGAAAGAAAGAAAGAAAGAAAGAAAGAAAGAAAGAAAGAGAAAGAAAAAAGAGAGAAAGAAAGAGACTCAAGTGCTCACAAAGCTACCTGTCATCCCTGTTCTGTTTATCTCTATGCCTACTCTGAAGAAACTGGCTGAACTAATGAAGAGCCTTTCTCTAAGAATAAAGACCATATATAACATGCATGAACACCCCATTACGTATAAATAACATTAAAGAGATGTTAAAACAACTGTTTGCCACATTAGTAATTTGCTATCTTTTTTAATCTTAGCTGTTCAAAACCACGGCTTTAAAATAAACCGTAACCATACCTTTCATGGAATCCTTTAGACGTTTTTCAGTCCATTTCTAAACAGCAGTGAAAGCAATGAAATGCATAGCTAGCTGGGATCCAGTTCTGCGAATCTTGATCTTTAAAAGAAATAAGAACACAAAACAAGAGACAACCTTTCAACTGGGGCAGCATTTGCAACTCTCTTTGAATAACTCCACAACTTTTGCAAACTGAAAAACAGTTCCGTTCAGCATCATCCCAGCAGCTGGCTTCCACGTGACGTCAGTGCACGGAGGATGGTTTTAAAGCCATCTCTTCCAACCCCCAGCTCTGTAACTTTATATCTCCTCATATTTTGTGTAAACAACTCCAAGTCCAGGACATTTTTAGGTTTTATAATACAGTCCAGTCTTTAAAGCTTGCCAAAGCAGCCAGTGTTAATATTAAAACTATGACAATAGGCAATTTTATGTTTCTTTTATTAGCGTCCATGTTGTAAAGGAAGATTCTTTGCTGCCTTCCAGACCCAGTTTTCAGGGTTGTATTTTTTAATATGATCATTTTGAGCTTTGCAAATTGATCCTCATAAACTGCTTTGTAAAGGGAGTTTGCTGAAAGCAGCAGTTTTGTTTGTTAACAGCTCACTTAAAGAGCTAAAAGCACACTACTCCTCCCTAAAATCTTTTTCTGTATTCTAAATACACTGTCACTTATGAAGTGCAGAATTATTTGGCACTGTGTAATCCTACTGTCTTGCATTCTGGGAATGGTGATAATAATTTCTTTGGGATATACCCAAATATTCCTGCTACTTTATAAGGTTTCTGGATCAGATTCTCCAGTCTGTTAAGATACTTTGTGTCTCAGCAAAGCAAAGCACTTGAAATTGGATGGAGAATCTCCCTTGTGCAGGGAAACTCATCCCTGGCATAAGGCTAGCAAGGAAGGTCCAAAACCACCTCGGCCTGGTTAAAAAGCACTGGGGGTGCCCACAGCAAGTGTCGGCGTGGGGTGAGGGAAGGGACCGTATGTGACAAAAATTATCCAGCAAGTTAAACTCCATAGGAGACCCTGAAGCCATCACAGTGAAATTTAGCTGCTCCCCCTGCTGAGCTGAAAGCAAAGCACTTGAAACTCGCTCCTCGCGTCCCTGCCTACCGCAGTAACTCTCCTGTGGCACTACGTGTCAAATTGCTTTCATTTGGCACGGTGAGGGAGACTCCCGGGCAGAAGCTTCATGCACATACCACTGCCCTGCCGGGTACTTGCTCTTGGATGTGTCTGGAGACAGTGACTGAGACCACCCATAGACAGAAAATTCACATTTCAGGGAGCATTTGTCCCCACGTGTAACTGGAGAAGGGCCACAAAGTACTTGACTCACGCAGCATGAAACTCTGGACAAATTCTGCTATCACAAGGGTGTCTTCGAATGCACTAAGCAGGAGTGACGTATTTTTTTGTGGGCAGAGCAGCTGATGACAAGAGGATCAGTGAGACGAAGGACATGATATGAGGATTCACACATCCTTTGCTTGGTCAGCACTCTCCTCCTTAGAACAATAATGTTTTATCTGTGATGAAATCCATGCTCAGCATAAAGATTTTAGCTCTGAGTGCATTTTATAGTAAATACCAAAGCAGGTTTCAGGGAAAACACATTTTTTCTCCTTATATGGTCTAGCTCTAAGTCTCAGTGAATACATTACTTGGGTGCTTATTCTGCTCCCACATAACAAAATTATGGGACTGGGGCTATTTGTGAAAATTTCAAAGATTATCTAAAAAGTGAACAAAGATGCCCAAGTACATGACTGAACATTCCTGAAGAAAATCCTCAGCCTCTGAACTCTGAGGATTTAAAATTTCCCTGTTCATAAAGCAACAGGATGACTTTTTTTCTGGGAGGTTATGTCCAAAGACACCAGCTGACATGGCTGGGATCAAAGCCCGAGTGCCTGGGAGCAGAACTGAGCCCACAGCTGGAGGCCGGGTGCCAAAGCGCTGCCCCCTCCCCGAAGACGGCAGAGCTGCACCACTGCAAATGAAGTCAGACTCCGAAGACATGGGTTTTTACTCCTATCCATCAACACAGGCTGTTACTCTTGTGTCTTTAATATTACTAACTCAATGCCCCTCGTCTTTTTATGTGAACTCTTCGAAGTAAAAGGCAGTAAAATTAAAGAAAACAATGGACTAAATCCCAGGCTTGAGTTTTCATTCAGGCAAAATGCTACATTTCTGTCAGTGTGAGGGATTAGAAATGTGTGAGACTGAGGGGCTCATTAGGAGACAAGAGCTGGATCCCACTCATAGGTCAAAGCCCCAGGTTAAACTCATCCTAATACGGGAAAGGCAGAGCAAAATTGGGACTAAAGAACCCACGAAGCAAGCTTTAAAAATCTGGGCTCGTTATTCCTGATACCCTTACGTGTAGCAGTAGCGACTTTTACTTTGGAGGAAAAAAGGTTATCCAGCAGAGACTGTCCCTCCCCCAACAGTAGCAGACAAAGCAGCAAATACGGCTTTCTGGCCTCTGGCACAGGTAAAATAAGCAGGAAGGCTATTGTAGGTTTATTACGTCCAACACACTGTTTCCACAGGCAAAGCATACTTTGTCCATATCTGGTATCAGCTCTGCTTGTGTTAAAAGTCAGCAACTCAACAAAAAGGTGCAAAGGCATTTTAAACAAGGCCTCTGCTAAATTTCTCTTCATCATGCAAGACTGAAGACAAAGGAGCATGAGTTTCAGCATGGGCTATAATCCGATTACATGCTCAGGGTAGTGTGTATTCTGGTTAATTTTCTGCACTCGAGATCATTTTAGAGCATCTTCAGTTCTGCTGTATTTAGCTTGGTTACAGCACACCCATTTTGCTATGTCCACATCAATTTGGTAACAAGAAGGAAGAACAGTGCTGCTGCCATTGTAATCAACCACAACATCAGATTCCTGAATGACGGTACTTTTAACACCTCAATAATCCCAGCAAATACATCTCAGGAGTGGCTATATAAATGGGGAGACAAATTCTGTCTCCTCTTACTATTGTGCACTTCTGCAGTAGTATATAACTTAGTGCAGAAATAGAGCCAATAAAGTGTTATGTCATGTCACTTCTCCAAGGTTACATTGGAAATCGGTAGCAGATACTTTAGATGTTTACTTTAAATAGAGCCACTGTAATTTTCCCCATAGGCAACTGCATGTGTAATGGCAAAAGTTGGGTTTGAATATCACTTCCCCTGGCATTAAATCAGAGACAGAAATGTAAGCCAATGGGAATTACGTCTCTGATACTGATGCCTTTAGAAGTCTCCTACTCACCTATCAGATTCTGGGGTGATTAAGGGGAAGGGCATCTAATATCCTAAAGCTCTGCTTGTTTTCGTAAACAACTCCCAAAGTTCATGTGCAGTTCATCTCTTTTTATAACACATATTTAGACAGCCATGGTTTTGGCAATTTTCTATTTTCCGACTGCCAGGCATATTTCTGCACTATAGCACCTGCTGTCTTCTAGTTTTGATTCTGAAGCACTGGTGACATGTGTCAGCAGACACTTATTCTATCTCTAACTGGAGCTTCAGGCATGGATATTTTTGGTTGAAAGAAATATCTCTGATCCTGGGGAAGATGATCATTCTAGTATCATAGGAATTTTTCAGTAACAGTTAAGAAATATTTGTAGAGGTATTTTGTCAGGGCATTCAGAGTGACTCTAAATAGGAAAAAAAATTAATTGAATTTAACTGGTTGCATTAAAGGAACAAATGCATCTGTTTTCTAAATGACATAAAAATTCATTGGAGTCACTGCTGATTTACACAAGTGTAAAAATGTCAGACTCAGGTCTACAGATGAAAGATCTCTTCTTTCTGAAAGAACATGGAATGAATTCCCTGGGAACACAGGAAACAGAATTTTAATCTTTCAGAGAAATGTAAAATTAAGGCAATTTCAGGGTTCAAATTCAATTACATTTTTTGCCAGAATATTAATATTTTGACAGAATATTCCAAAATGGGAACTGTGAGTCTGCTACCCCTATAACTGAGATTTGAACCGATAGGTAACCTAGCATATCCAGCTTGTCGCCGCATAAATCCAAAATCTTATATTTTTCTTATTATCACTCTTCAGAATTACAAGCCATGTGGCACACAGAATCTAGAGAATCAGCAGTGTGTTCTGTCTGGCTCTGCCCTGCCTGACTCCTATGCACTCCTGCTAGAGAAGGTGGACGTGTTCAGCTGCATTTACTCACTCACCTGTGAGGTAGAATTTGCCCACCAGACCAGTAACTGAGTTGGGAGAATCTGCTTCCTTTTTTTTGGCAAGTATAATTATTGCATTACTTTGTGAGATCAAGTAATTTCAATTTAGCAAGACTCTGAACACTTATATTTTTTGGCTAGATGTTATCTTCTGGCTATGGATAGATATCGATACTGATTTTATTAGCTTTCTCAGCAGCTTTTAAAATAGTGAAAAATGGAGGGCTGTGAACTCCTCTGCAATATCTGGTGCAGAGCAGGTAAGCAGCTCCAATCACTCCCTTCAAACTGAATGCAGAAGGACATGAAAAAAACATCTCATTTCTCATTGAGATTTCTCTGTACTGACGTTTGCAGGGGTCCTCACCACTCTCCTTGCTCATCACAGATTCAGAGACTGTGGGGAGCTTCTAAAATGATTTTTGATGCTTCAGTATGTTTTAATTTCAGATTGTAACCTGTGAAATAGCTCCCTAAATGTCCCAAAAGGTCTTGGCTTTAATTTGCTTTCTTGCTGCCTGACAGAATTAGGATGAGGAAAGCTCCAGCTACATGCAAGGAAAAACACTGTGAGAAATCAATGGGGTTATAATTGCTAGTCCTGTACAGAGGTTATCTCCACCTTTTGTCTCAAGAGGTTTATCCTCACCTTTTCTGATTTCTGAGAAAGAATCAAATCTTTCCCAATTACTTCCACGACATATTCAATGCATGAATTCAGTGTACTCAACTTTCCTACTACTTTACAGTAATACTGTTACTGACATACTTGGTGTAAATCAAAACCTCTCTACTCATCTTTATTACATACAAGGCTGAGAAAGGTATAAACAAGTTTGGGTTAAAATCTGAAAGCCCAGAACTTCAGATCAGATTAATATGATTTTTTTCTTGTATGAGATTGACCCAGTAACATTTAAGAAAACCTAAATGGTCTTTTCTTCCCCCAAGGGAGACACTAAACCAGAAAGAAACTCAAAAAGTCAATTGTGTGCTATGATTTGATATGACAAGTTTAAGATTCAAATTATTATTCTTCTAATGTCCAAACTGCAAATCCATGGGGGAAAAAAAATTCTCAAGCAGTTGCTGAAAAATTTCTTACAGCAGTTAATAGAAAAGCAACAAAAGGGCCTTTTCCCAGTGACTGAAGAACTATCTTTAGAGTTAAAGACATTCATTGTGAAGGGATGATAAGCTTGACCATATCTTGCCATAATAGTTTCTAATATGTGCAACTTAACTTTTAGGTAATTGAGCATAAAGTAGAGCATCTTAGAAACTCCTCAAAATTACTTTGGGCTTGACTTTCTCTGTAATCAGGACACCAGGCAAGGCTATCTATTAATCTCATATATATTGGTTGTCATTTCCTTTAGACATATCTTGCTAACTACAAAATAAATAATGACGACAACATCCCCTAGTAGGAATAAGGATTAAATTAAGGTTAAGTGATTTAACTGATCAAGGTTACTACACCTGCAGAGTATGCTGAGGGAAAGATAGACAAACAAGGAGAAAAACACAAACTTTGTTTAATACCAAATATTGTGAGTTTACTTTTTTTTTTTGTTCTCATAAAATAAATTCCATTGCTCAACCTCTGCTTCCCTCCAAGGGTTTTCTCTCGATACAGTGTCTCTACTGTTTCAGGTAGCAGAGCACAACCCAAGCATGGAGACAAACTGTTCTCACTAGGGAATGGGTTAAGTGAACAAAGTGCTAGCACGATAAATCAAAGGGAATCCTTATTGCCAGCTAGAAAAACAGCTGCTTTATTTATTACCACTATTTATTACTAGGTTATTTACCATGGCATCTGCACACACAAAAAAATTAATTAATACACTTGTAAATTATCACCTTTGGAGAATTCACATTTGTGGGACCTGGTGGTTTCAACATAGGTCGAATAAAACAGAAAACTGACCTCCATGGGCCATTTCAGATGAGGTTTTCATAGTAAGAGGTCTACCATTTGTAGGTACTGCCTATGTTTAGTGTGATAGAAAGATCAAGAGTTGCCTGCATTCTCAGTGCAGGCAGGACAGGAATATTCAGTGCCTATTGATGCACACCTATGTACACAAGCTTCCCTCACCTATGGTCACTCACTACCAATGGCATGGTTAGACGTGGGTCACTGAGTAAGCCAAGAGTTACCATGTTCATTTGAAACTCATTCTGAAACGTGGAGAGAAAATCCAGAGCCCTGGCGGCTACAGACTGGAAAATGTTACCTGATAAACTAGGTTGTTAGGTGAAGATATTTGACATCAGACAAGGTGACTAGCGTTGCTCTCTTCAGTTCAAGTCAGACTGTAGCATGGCCATTTTTCTAGAGCACAGAGAGAATGCAGCCAGCCTACACCTCTCAGAAGACTCCTCGCCTACTCTGATACCTCCTCCTCCTGCATCTCATTCTCAGGGTCTCCAGCTCCTTGCCACATTTGCAGATATCGTGCTCTATATGCCAACCATTCTGATTTTCTCCCCTCCATGGTGTCTAGTCCACATAATACAGTGCTGAAAAACATTACCATCGCAATCATGCAAAATATATACAAGCTGTGACATACAATTGCAGAACACACATTGAATGTGGTTTTACTATTCATATGTGGCTAGAATACAAATTCTTTTTCTGGGAGTGGGAAGAGGAAAGGAATAGACTCCTCACACCCACTCTGCATACTCCTGTTTTGTTTCTGATTTGGTGCAAATTAATGAATATGAAATTGGTTCCAGTCACTCAGGAAATTTTTATTCAAAAATGATAAAACCAGACGAAGTGAAAAATATAATTTTCTGTTTTCTTACCTGGAACACCGTGGTGAGTGGGTTTCCTATTCGTCTGGGTGACTTTTTGGTATATTTTGCAGGTTTTTTTGGTTTTGTTTTGGTTCTGGCAAACAAGTAGTCTTCAGTGTTTTTACAGCAGTGGCTATTACAGAAACTATGTCTCTTGCACTTCTTATCTTGGAGGGTGGACAAAATAAACTGAAAATAATACTACAATGAACAGTAAATGATGAATGGCTTACAGTACAAAAAACAGTGTAAAAAGGAAGACAAGTTTAAATATTGTTGTGTATGAAAGGGATGAAAATAATACAAGGATGAGAATAAGTAAAATGATAGGCTGGAACATCTGGGAAAGTAAATACAAAGACAAAGAGAACAGTCAATTAATGGAATAGCAAGTCCAAAGTTTCAGCAAAATAAATAGTGAATCAGAGTATGCTTGTGGAGGGACCGAGTGCCCATCTCCCATTCACTTCAGTAGGAGTTCTGCATGGTCAAACCCTGAAATGTTCAATTTAACTACTGCTGTTATTTTTTCTAGAGAAAATACTAATTAGTTTGCTTTAAGTTTGCAGAAGCCCATGCAGTGCTCTGCCTTTAAGCTAATGGGAGCCCTACAAGCTTAGAGCTATTGCTAGATCAGAACGTGAGCATGCTAAATGCCTTTTCTGTTTGATTTCATGCAGTACGTGAATAGTAATTGATTAGCTTTAAACTCACTGTGTCTGTGACTTTCTGATACAAGGAAACAAAAGACTAATTAGTCAGCATAGGAATAAGAAATAATAGCTTTCAACTTCACCTGGCAACTACTTTGACTGTAAACTAGCAGGACAGCACAAAGTAAATTAGCACAGCAAGAGACTTATTAAAACATTGGATAATACCATGAGCAATAACAAGATTTCCCAACTATAGGATTGCATGATAAGATAAGGGTAGGTAATTTTCATTTTTCATGGCAAAAGATCTTGAGTAAGCAAGGAATTTGCTCCCCAAAACCTCCCTGGTACAATTCTGCATATAAATGAACTACAAAAAAGATGCTAGTCACTGCTGCATATAAGCAGTGACACATACGCCTTCAACAAGATACAATCGGTTACAGCAGTTCTAATGTTCACACTACAGTGTGGCTCTGTGACTCTGTAAAGTAGATTTGCATGGTGTATTTTTCTCTGTGGTTTATCATATTCTCTATAATTTTGGAAATTTAATGTTTCCTCCTTTTTAAAATTAATAAGATTCTCTTTTTATTCATTTAAAAGCAATACAACCACTAAGAAAATAATGTCATTTATGTGCCAAAAATGCTGTCTGCACTGCCTTTACTGGCAATGAAGGCACAACTCTGGCAAATGCAGTTGCAAAGCCAGAAAGGAGTAAAATCTTCCACCTCCTAGAGCATAGTTCTTTTAATGTCCAGGAGACCAGATTTATTCACTGTTCACAAACAGACCCATTGGTAAAACAAGGTTTCATATGGCCAATTTAAAATAATTTAAGAAATAGAGATTTTTGTCCACTGTCTAGAATAAAAAAATTTAATGTGCCATGCATCAAATTTGAGGCTTAAGTAATTTGGCAGAGCCTTTTTACCTGTAGGCTGTAATAAGTAAAAGTCTACCTGACTCACTGACAAAGGTTCATCTGCACTTCGATCATCCGAAGACTTTGGAACTTCGAGTCTGTCAATGAAAGCCTGGAGCTCTTTCCTGAAGGCCTTCATCTGTGCGTTGATCCGGTACAGAAGCTCATGCTCACGTATTCTGCTGCCATCATCTTCCTCATCCATCAGTCCAAAGAGGTCCCCGTTAGCTACATAAATTCTCGCCTCTGTTATGATGGTGCTCGTGTCAGAAATTAAGCGATCTATTGTCTTGCCCAGCCGCTCAGCTTCAGAGCGAATGTCCTTCATCTGCTGCCTGTCAGTGAAGCTTTTCTGCCACCCGGATGGCGTCGGATAGAAAGACCTCGTGGGTGTCAGGCACCTGATGTTGCGTACCTCTTCGGAGTCGCTTTCCCCACCGATGGGGCCTTCCCTTTTGCGGTGAGGGGGGCGGGAGTCATCATCGCTCTCTTTTTTTCCCGCATCACTTTCTGCATCACTGTCTCTGGGACTGCCACGGATCCCAAGATGAGAGGCCAAGTCATAGCGTTGCATGTTGGACATTAAGACTCTGTTCTCATACTGGAGTTGCATGACTTTGCCACTCAGCTCGTTGATCTGCATTCGTGCAGCTTTTAGCTCCTCCTGTAATGCTTCTGTCTTGGCATTATCATGGTGCCTAGAGCTCTCATGAGCCCCAGACTTGTACTTGTATTTGTTCAGCTCAGCTGTTATGCGCTTGTTTTGTTCTTCCAAATCAGCTAAATTTCTCCTCAGCAATTCCGTTTCATCTTCTACTAGCTGCAAATGCTGTCGTAATTCTGACAGGGATTCACTCTGCTCTCCCAGGAGTGGGTTAGTGGTCCCTGAGAAATCATCTCCTCTTAAATCATCAAGTTCTGCTTTCAGTCCTCTGTTTTCTACTTCTAGTTCCACTATTTTCCTCCCAAGAATGTTAGCTTCCTCCTCCACAAGTCTCAATCGAAGCTTGAGTTCAGCTTCTCTTGTGGTAGGTGGCCCACCTGCTTCACCTTTTGGCAAGGGACTGTCCAAATCCCCATAAAACGATCTGTATTTTTGCAGCTCGTGTTCAAATCTGTCTTTCTCTTTATCAATCTTAGCCATTTTCTTCCTCATCAAGGCTGCTTCTTCTTTGACAAACTGTAGCTGGCATTTCAGGTCTTCATTGTCCTCCTTAGAAAAAAGGAAAAAGAAGTATTTGAAGAAACTTGATGTAAAACAAGAGACCTCCAGTGGGTGGTCTGAAATTACAAGATTAACGATCACAGGTACATAGCTTTAGATACGAAGAGATATTCCTGCAATCTTTCCTTCACTGATCAATAAATTGAAGAGAGAGAAATAAATGCTTACATTTAAAAGAGGGGAAAAGACTATTTCACTTGCACCTAAAGTTTGCACAGTCCCCAGAAAATACATGGAGGGTAGGGCTTGTAAAAAATCTTTATATTTTCTAGGCTTGCAACACTGTAATAGACTTTACAGTGTTAAAAAATCCTGAAGTCAGCACACAAAGGGCCTATAATCTTGTTTCACTGGTGCTCCCATTTACTTATTTTGCCCAAAACACAGAGTACATGAACGCTGGTGGGTTCTGCTGCAGCGGTTTGTTTAGGTGGTCCTTGACATTGTGTTGCCCGGCTGCAGATCTGGGGCAAGAGCTCTTCCTTTCGCAGCATATAGGAAAACAAAGAGCAAAGCAAAAAGAAAGCAAAGTGTAAATCCACAAACCATGTACATCATATCCATAGTGTCCCTGAAGCTTCCACATGAGAATCCAGGCTACGGTTATTCCAACATACCTCTGTTGGTGTCTGCTGTGACTTTTTTTCTGATTTTGGTAGGTCTTTGCTCCCTCTTCTTTTCAGTGATTGCTGCAACAGCAAAATGAGATGCACTGAATGTTTCACTAAAGAGGTATGTAATTCAGTCACTCTTAAAACACAGCAAGTCAAACGCAACTATAAAGGAATTAATTTCTTGTAATCCTTGAGATACCAAATACAGAGGGGAGACACAGCTGCCCAAAAATGACACAGCAATGTTATACAAGTATTGGTTTAATAAGTCTATTATCTTTTTATTCAAGGCTTTTTAAGAGTAGTGCACAATGAATGTTTAACACATGCAAGAGGTAAAAAAGCAGGTATCTCAAGTGGTAATGTACAGATGGGAAAGCAGAGGTAAGCAGTGAAACCCAGCTTGCCCATTTGATATTAATCCTAATGGGCCCAAGGCACTTAAAGATGTGTCTAGCCAGCCATGTAGCCTTCGCCTTTGTGACAGGCAAGCTACATGAACCAGTGTCACTGAGATCCCGTCATATGTCTTGAGTGTATACCTGCAAGCACACCTTTCTCTGTGTCCCACCCACAGGCTTCAAGCTTGCAGTGTATTGCCATCACAGCTCTGTAGGTGTACACTGTAGACAAACTGTGCAGACAAACTCACACATAGATCTGGTCGCTAGGTTTGTCCTGTTTTCAGAACATATTCAAGTAAATACATTTTAAAACTGCTTAGACTACAAAGTCCTAGTGAGAAATAAAGCATATTAGCTTAAGAACAGCACCACACAAACACATGTTTGCACCACCATATGAGCAAGCTTCTTTGGTGCCTTCTCATTTGCTATGTAGCCAGAGTAGAAAAGAAACTCCCGCTTTTAGAGCAGGATGCGCTGGGATCAAAGTCTACTAGCATATCCAGCAAGAATCTCATAACTGCTGACAGTAGAAATTTCATTAGTGGGCAAGCGGTAGCAGTGGAAAAGAACCGCAACCATCCCACTGTCAACACTCAATAGAGATCATCAGGAAAACAGCAGGAGAGAGGAAAGTGAGTGAAAGAATATATTAGTACATAACATCCCACTTGCAGCTGTTCCCAGTTTTTATCTTCCCCAAGTAAAACGTAGGCCCTGAGGCAGGGCAGTGACACAACCAAGACCATCTCCCTCTGAGGTTATTCTCTGGTAGAGGGATCCTTTGTGGTGCTGAGAAATGTGCATTTCCCTGCACTAGCCAGGGGAGAATCCAGCTATATCTAAAATCCATCCACTTCCACACAGTGGGAATTAAAATATATACATAATCCTCAAGGAACAGAGTACAGTGGGCAAGTATGCTGTACATAACAATTCTGTGCACTATTTGCCTGCTGGTACCAATTGTTCTCTTTCTTCTGCAGATCATCCCCATAACAAATACTAAGCTTGTGGACCGATCACTCCAAAGAAAAAGTCAATGGCATAGAAATGACTCACATGTAAATCTGAGCAACCACAAGAGATGATTTCTCATGAGGTTTTTTGCTCAAATTTACTATGGAGTTATGCAAGAATTAAGAAAAACTACCTCAGATTCAGAATCAGAACTAAAATTCACAGAGGGGTCCACTAAGAACCAGAATTAAAATTTTTATGCCTCCTGCAGAAACTTTGAATGCTCTCAGTGGACAAAACAATAAAACCAACCAAAGATCATTAGCTGTGATAGCTGGATAGCTGTGAATCACAGGCTTCTAAAGGAATTCAGAAAAGACCTAAGAATTAGTTAATTTAACTCACTTTTCCCTTTAAATATAAAGCCAACAGCTTTGGAATCCAGTCTGCAAACACAATTATTTTTTCCAGGGTCACCCATCAGTTATCGAATTGCAGAAATGGTATATACATGTGGAGGGTTTTTTGTTGTTTTTCTTTTTGAATTGGCAAATTTATAACACGTTAAACTTTCAGAGGAGCACCTTCCTTCTCTGTATTACCATTAATTCAACCACTATGTATTTTCACTTTGAAAAAATCCTTTTCAATCAGTCAGCACTGCAAACTTCTCCTTGCACCAGTTTCTTGCTGATACCACCCATGGATAAAATAACTAAGGGATAGTTAAACTATATTTCTGCTTGATTACCTAAATGCCTTCTATTCACCCTGCCGAGCTCAGCATCTCTCCATATATAATGAGATTCTGAAATGCTGAGCTGCAACATCTTGTGTACCCTGCAACTTTTCAGAAGATAAGAGTTATATGAAAAAGTTTCCCGTGACAAAAAGAAAATAGAAACTACAGAGAGCAAAAAGTATTTTTCCAGGTTTGACATAAAATGAAAAATTGTTTTTTGTCCTTTCTTGCTATCTCTTTTGGTAGTCAGGATAGCAGTATTTTAATTACAATAGTTGTAATGTAATGACTAGGCACTACTTTCTATTCTGCTCTGCTTGAATTACCACAAACCATCCACAGAGCTTGTATTATTCACCAGTGAAATGATAGTGTTTAGCAACAAAATTTTATAGCAGAAAGCAACGAAGAACATGGACAATTCAATTAGCAGCATGATTTGGGTAAGTGGATTAGGCCCAGCTGGAATTGGTATGATCTCTTTTCTTACAAAAAACACCATGAGACAATTTCTGATCACTAGAGGTTAAGATCTCACTTGCACATCTCAGCTAACAGATGACATCTGCAAAATCACAGTGCCCCATAACAGCGTGTTAGGGCACTGAGGCAATACTCATACCGAACAAACAATGTCACATATCAAACACTATATCCTGCTACAAATAATAAATTTTTGAGAGTTTTCTCAGAGGTATATTTCACAATTTACAGTGGCTACTCTTTTCTCTTAAGCCTTGTACTAGTCTACTCTTTCAATCCAATTTTCAACATTAAACATTTTATTGCTGCTACTGAAAACAAATTCATCAAAGCAAAATGGAAACAGGAAAAATAAGTTCAAATAAACACATGGCAAAACCAAAAATAGCAACCCAGACTCCTGCAAGTGAATCTTCATATTATCCTCGCGACTGGAGGCTGTTAAAACTGTCTGCATGTTGCTTGTTTTGACTTACTAACAAATGTTAGACAGGGCGAGAGAGTGATTCAGCCACCTTCATGTACAAAATCTGTTTGTTCAAAAACTTTTGTCTTAGATCACCTTTTAATATAATTCACCACTCATTGATCCTTTTCTCATGCCACAGTGTACCACAAAGCATACTGTAGTGCCACTAAAAGTCACCTCTGCTGTTGTCTCAATTGCAGCAAAAAAATCTACCTGTCATATTCTAGAATTGGTTTTGAGAGTTTGTTGTGAAGGATAGTTTGGGGGCTCAGATAATTTGTCTTCAATATAATTTTAAAACCCATATACAGATCACTCTAATGGTTATGAGCTAAAAAAAGACAAAGGTAAAGTCAGAAACATAAGACTGCTTTTGCACTCTCTGATCAGTAATGCTTACCAGACAGTATTACAGTTTTAATTAACCTTGAACCAAGTTACCCATCTGCAGGAGAAAAGAAGCAAAAAAATACATATAATACTGTTTCTACAATGGAGAGTTTGCTAAACTGCTCAAGTACTAATGAAATATTTCTACAGCACTGGGGATAAGACCAGCAACTGGGGCATATAGCGTTATATTGTATAATCTCTGCTTAACTCTGAAAGACTAGGAGGTAAAACTGGGTTTGACCTGACTATTCTAGCATTCACTGTAGCCAGCACACATGGGGCTGCATGTGTGTTCTGGCAATGCTGAGAAGTTTCCACAGTCTAGATAAGACCACAGATAATGTTCGTATTGTACGCACACTGGATGACATGCAACGGGCAATTCTGTTGCGATGTTCAGCAGCATCAATTCTCCAGTGACCTTCGCTGGAGTTTATCCAATGTCTTGCTGGAGATGCTAAGCACTTCTCAAGACCAGATGGTGTAATTCTTCTCTTGCCAGCCCTAAAATGCAAGCCAAATGTGCAGTCCTAACATCACCTGTGATGCTCAGTGCTTCTCAGGCATAAAAAGACCTGAAATCTTCTCTGAGAATAACACAATGCAGAAATAATAGCATCACACTCCACTGAGCAGGAAAGCTGTAAAATGAACTCAAATTCTCACTGCCTGATCCAAAGGTACGGTAAATCTCTCAGCAATTAATAAAGAAGCCCTAAGCAAAACATACCAAGATTTTTAAAGACACTTAGGTTTATTTCAAGACTGATCTAGGGGTATATGATCTAAAAAACAATATAGGCAACCACAGGAGGAATTCCTGACATGTGAAGGGATTTACGGGTGCACAGAGCCCCCGTAACAGCCCTTATGCCTCCTCACAGAGCAGGCTAAGGCAAAGGGTATGCAGCTTCATGAAGCTCCACAGCCTCAACTGAAGCTACTTGTCTGCACACAACTGTTCTGTTTGCAGTTACAGTTAGCTGCCTCCCAACTGCTGACAGGTCTGCAGAGCTTTGAAAATCAGAACGAACCTAACACCATTTTCACAGTCCTGAAAAGCTGCTGAACATTGAACAACTTTTGGGCTTCACAAACTTGCCTCTATCTGGCACAGAGAGACTGTGAGCAGGGAAATGGAAATTTGCCCTAAGACTCTCTGCATTTTCCCTTCAGTCAATATGGTCGATTAGCTTGTGGAGCTGGATCAAAACAGACGCAAGACAGATTTTTTAGTTTACTGACACTGACTCTAATTCAATGTATTAGAATATGTAGTAAAAACTAAATGGACACTATCCATGTCGGCAAAGTGAAAATGCTCATTCTCCTCAAAGAAATCCTTGTGTTTAAAATGTCTCCCTTATTCTGCAACTCTGTCAGTGCAATTTGCCCGCAACCAACACTGGCTTTGTCTGTCATTGGAACAAGTAGATAGAATGATACAACCCTTTACTCCTTCCACTCCATTCGAGGGCAGGAGGAGTCCTGAGTATTTCAGTATTGCTTGTAAAATTAAGGTAGGAAAGAAAAAGCAGGGGATAAGTGAAATGCAAAGAAGCACAACACCCCTGTCCATGAAGCATATCCCTGAGCATACCCCTACTAGCTCTAGCAAGGCTCTCTTCGTATTAAAATTGGTGTGTTTGAAAACACTGCTGAGGAACGATACAAAATGAAAGCAATCTGTAGTCTTTTGAATGTCTTCATATTGCAGAAGAGAAAAGAGGAGCTGCCCTCCACTATTTGCATTATTTTATTTGCATTCATTTAGGAGTTGTTTCAGTTATCATTTTCAGATCCTTTGCTGTTATTCATTTGCCAATTACATTAGAAAAAAAATAAAAGGAGAGAAAAGATACACGACATTTGCACTTTATCTAGAGAAACCCTTTGCATTTTGAACTGAAACCACATTGCTAGAGAAAATAATAACTCTGTGGTATAGCCAGGTAAAAGCATTCCTTGCAATGCATTAAGTGAAGCAGCACATTTATGCTTCCATTACATTTGCTTCCTTCTTTTTCTTATTTGAAAAAAATCCTGAGCAATAGAAGATGAAAGCTGCCTTTTCAAAGCTCTCCACATGACCTGGTCAAATAGCCAGCCAAACTGTGCTACTTTGCTTTCTGTGACTGCACACTCCCTCATCCACCAGGATATCATAAAACAGTGGAAGCAACTCCTCTGAAGAGGAAGAGGTCTCCTGCCATTTGAACCTTTCAAAAGATGGAAGAGCTGAACATGCTTAGTTCCCCAGCACTATCCAACTAGGCCTCATTATGGGCACAGCGATCATAGTCAGATGCTAGCTAAATCTGTTTTTGAGGGCTTCCTAAGTTGCTGTTTATTTGTTAGCTCAGCTATTTGACTTTTTTGGGAAAAGAGAGTCAATCTTTTTGTCAGGGTTTGCACAATGCCTAGTACAATGCACTGTCCCAGCCTTTATGTGGGACTGCCAGTATGACAGACAGTATGTCAACATAGTTCAAAACACCACCACATAACAATAGCAATAATCACAGTCACAGAAATGGATAGGGTATTTATGAATTAAATAGATACAGATTTTGCCAAACCTAAAAATAGTTTTCTTTCTCACACCTATTATCACATGTAGAATTTTCCAGTCTTCTTAGAAGAATATCTCAGAAGAGATTCCAAAGAAATTTTCATGAGAACGGAAAAGTGCAAGCAACCAAATTAGGTTCATTGCCTTGGTTACAAAAATGCGTATATATAAACCAAAGCATAGTTACCATATTGCAACAAAAAAGGTTAGTCTGAAAATGAAAAGTAATGAGAAGGAAAATAAGAACAATTCTGCACACAATGTGCACCTTTACACTGCTCGCTGGCAATGCATACAGAAGCCGGGTCTGCAAAGTTATGTGCTGATTGCACACGTGCATTTGCATTCAAGCTCATTTCATACCAAAGAGTTGTATTAAATCCACAGGCAGCTCTTACAGTCCCTCACCTGGATTCACAGGGTATGGCGGCATCAAGAACATGCACATCTGTGTAGGTTTGTAGGAGCAAAGCAGAGAAAGGCACTTTGCAGCTTGGCCTATGAGACTGTGCACTTCAGACAACACTTCCAGTTACAGGGACATCTCACCAAAAAAATCAGATTTTAGAGTTCATTTGAGAGGATGCAAAAATTTGAGATGACTTAAGGTAGGAAAAATTCTGAAATCTGCACTTGGTTTAGATGCCTGAGTAGCAAGCAGAAGATTTTCTGTTAACAGGGGGAAAAAATCCATCTCTTACACATCAGCAACCACCACTTTGTCCTCTGACTATAAGGAGGGGTCTTCCTTTTCTCTTCACCTCATTTTTTGTCTGATTTTACTTGGGAAAATTCTATTATAAAGCTAGCAGTTTGTAAATGGGCTGAAAAATATTTTCCACAATACGACATACAGGGAAGTTTCAAAGGTGTTTGGGAACTCAGGTTATTGAAAACAGAGGATCGGAGTCTGCAGTGCTCTGAAGTTATGCCTTAAATCTAAATTTTAAGCTAAGTTTTGTTGAGCAGCTCATGTAAAGATAGCACTCTGGCAAAGTAAAGCACAGTTTGGACATCCCCACGCCCACCTTTCTCACTCTGTCTGGTACTAGTCTGCTCTCCCACAAGCCTGCACCCAGAGCTTTTCCTGGTATTTCTACCATGCAAAGACGGAGATGAGGGAAGGAGAACATTGCAGCGCTGGCTGGAGCAGAGTGTCCAGCAGCTGCACTGACTACAGAAGTGCTCAGAAGAACCGTGACTGACCTCTACACCTTGTTCTCCTAAATAGTGACTCTTCCTCCTAAAGAAAACTTGCTGGGCTTCTAAAGTAAAATGCTTATTTCCAGCAAAGGAATGGGGCTGTTACTCTTAGGCTGACTTTAAAATCTTCATGTAGAGGTAGACTGAGACCATTACTTAAAGGTTCCCTTTGCCAGGAATGTGAAAAATCTCATTCTGAAATGAAGTTTGACAGTCTTCAGCTCATTATAAATATTTGATCACTGGCATGCATTTTTAACTAGCTATCATGAACAAACAGGAAACTCTTGAGCATTTATCATAAATGTCACTGAGCCAGCAGATAGATCACCTGCAGATTAATGCCACAGCAGTCCTAAGGGGGTCACACAAGAATCAATTCTTGGTCCTACACTAATTAACATTTTTTGCCACTGCCTAGAAAAAACATAAAGTAATATTGGATAAAAACTGCCAGTAGAATAAAGGTTGGAGAGATGTTAAATACTGAAAAGGACAATCACTGATACAAACTTTGGTGCAGTCAAATACTATCATCTGCTTTAATATGAACTAAATAAGAAGATACACATGTAAGAACAAGGAGTGAAAGCTATGCTAAGACAATAGGAAAACTGTCTAGAGAATAGAGAAGATATCTTGAAGAGCCACATCTCTGAAAAAGACTACAGGGCCATAGAGGATAATCTGCTGAAATAATGTCCAAATATAATTTTGTGACCAAAAGGCTTAATTTAGTGCGGGGATGTAGATGTCAAAACTGAGGTTCCCTGTGCAGTAACTAGAAAGGGATGTGCCTCTCCACAGAGTCAAACCAAGTGGAATGAATCACTTCCAAGTAGAGCCCATCTTTCTCCTTTAAGGGAGAGGAGGCTAAGTTCCTAACTTAGGTTAAATGTTTAATTTTTAGTTGGCTGCATGATATCAACCCTAAGATGGCTACATGGTATCAACCATAAGCATGCAGATTAAAAAAAAAAACCAAAAAAACCTCCAACAAAACCCCAAACAAAACACCACAGCATTGATGCTGGACTCTTGAATTTAGCACAGTAGTAAGAATATACATTGCTTGGCTGGCAACCAGCTTTCAGCAAATTCAGATGAGAAGGGAGGTGCAAATTTTTAACTGTTACTGGGACAATTCAGGAAGAATTGTGGTAGACTGTTCTCAGCTGTCAATTTTTAACACAGACCAGCACTCTTTTCTGAAAAGTAGGCATCGATTTAAATAAAATTCCTGGGGTTATTTTATGACCCATGTTATTCAGGAGGCCAGACTAGTTGATGATGTTATACAGTTCTGTCTTCATAATTTCTGAATGCATGAAACCTGACCAAAGTTTGAGAACTCAGCAACAATACTCCTAGAAGCACACCACAAGAAAAATGAACCTTTGAGTGTATCTATGTCTGTGTATCATCAAGGCAATGTTCCAGTTCAAAATTCTTTCTGGGGCACTGTAACTGGTGCTTCTAATTAATCATTTAATAAAAGATCTAAACTGCTAGCATCTGTAAAAATTAAAATAATTCAACCAAGCCTGTAATATAAAACACTCCTGGTAATTAGGCCAGTTGGATGTCATCATCAGTCATGCTTTACAGAGAGGTAGAAGCCTCTTCTTACACACAACACTGATGGAAACAGATGCATGGCAAATACCTTCTAAGTGCAAGTACTCATCTGTGACCTAAGCAAACAGCTTGGTTATTATCCTAACCTGGATTCATTGCTGAGATAGCCAAAGTCAATTAGCACAATCATACAACTAGGATCAGACAAAGCAAAATAGAATTGATATCCACAGGTCTCATTCTACATATCTCAATATACGCTGTTGTTAATACTAGCAGTGGGGGGAAAAAAAATCACATAATATGTCAAAACATCTCAGCAGAAACAAACACTTCAGAAAAATACACTTGCACATCTAAAAGGTTAATCCACTGCCCTTTGCTTCAAAATAAGAAATGCTGTGCTTGGGTCTTATCAAATCCTGAATCTGCTAAAATGCCAGGGAGTTGCATTTCTTGATATTATGAACACTGCAGTGAGTGAAAAATAAACCCCCAGGTTGTAGTGAACAACCACCAAAAGCCTGGTGTCCTTGATCCTGGCTAGTACTGATTCCACACAAAATGAGAAATTATATTCTGCTTGTTATTAACAAGTACAGACCACAGAGCTGAGAAAAATCACAGACCAGCTGAGGCTGAAAGGGACCTCTGGAGATCTAGTCCAGTTCCCCTGCCCAGAGCAGAGGCAACTAAAGCAGGTTTCTCAGCCATGTCCTGTGGGGTCTTGAATATCTCCAAGGATGGAGGCAAGGTCTTCAGTGTTTGACCACCTTTACAAAATAGTTTGTTCTTGTCCTGTCACTGGCCACCACTGAAAAGAGTTTGACTCCTTCTTCTTTACAGTCTCATATCAGGTATTTATACACATTGATAAGATTCACCCCCCACACAGATGCCTCCCCCTCTTCTCCTCTCAGGGCCCAGAGGGCACCCACAGGCCTTAGTCGTCCTGACCAGCCTCTCCTGGGGCCATGCCACACACCCTGCCACGGGACCAGAAGCCCCATTTCAGCTCAGCCCAGGGGGCTTCAGGTCCTGCTTGTGAGTTATGTGAGAGGAGAACCAGTCTCAACTTCACCACAGTTGTTCCTGTGCCCAGCCATGGAACCTGTTGATCCACCTGTGGATTGGCTTCCCAGCTTCACCTGAGACCGCCATCATCACCATTAAGCTGCCTGGTAAACCTGGACTCTTGTGTGAACCTGGCCGTGATCTCTGGGTCTGCCCTGCTCTCGCCACTGGGGTACTGTGGGATTGGGCCTTGGCTGGCAACACCCCCGCCCTGCTGGCTGTGTTATCCTCCCGAACTCCCCGTCCAGCAGGCACCAGCGAGGCCTTGCTGCTCCCCAACATCTCCAGACTGAACAGTCCCAGCTCTCTCAGCCCCTCCTCATTTGACACAAGCTCCAATCCCTTAATTGTCTTCACAGTCCTTGCTCTAGTACGTCCACGTCCCTCTTGTACTGAGGAGCCCAGCACTCCATGTGTGGCGTCACCAGTGCTGAGCAGAGGGGAAGGATCACCTCCCTTGACCTGCTGGCCTCATCCAGGTCAGTAATGAGAATGTTAAACACAACTGGCCAAGTGTTGACCTCTGAGGTACTGCTGAACTGGGTCCTGGCTGGTGGGGCCCCTGTCCTATGGTCCTTCACTTTGAGGGTGACCGAGCACTGGAACAGGCTGCCCAGAAGGGTTGTAGAGCCTCCTTCTCTGGAGATATTCAACACCTGCCTGGACACAATCCTGTGCAACCTGCTTTAGGTGACCCTGCTCTAGCAGGGGGGTTGGACCAGATGATCTCCAGAGGTCCCTTCCAGCCCTTACCAATCTGTGATTCTATGTTACTGTGCTTGGCTCCTGGTCCCTCAGAGCAGCTGGCCCTTACTGTTTCCTGACATATATATATCAGCCTCCAGATGGACTTTGTGCTTACCACTACTGTTTGACTGAGCGTGGTAGTTCATCAGCCAGTTTTCAGTCAACCTCACTGTCCAGTTATTTAGCATATACTTCATCAGCTTGTCTAGGAGAATGTTAAGAAAGAGGTTCCCTGCACCATTCACCAGTGTGCACACATTTTCCCTCATCTTCATTTTGCTGCTGTAGCAGCTCTTCTTGTTGCCCTTTAACATCCCTCACCAGATTCAGATCCAGGTGGGTTTTGGCTTTTAGTTTCTCCCTCACACGGTACTTTCTTTTATTTTTAAGTGCACTAGAGACAAACACAAGAGACATTATCAAGCTTTTGCAACAAAACATTAAGTTGAGTTGCCTCTTTCTTAGGTGGGGGGCGGGGGGCAGGCAGGGGGAAGATGGCTTAGACAACAACTTTGGAAGAAAAGCACCAAGATATACAGCCAAATCAAATGCCCAGGGTATCACACTACATCTTCTGCATCCTACTACATGCCATTAGGATACTAGTTATCAAACAGTATCATCTTTCCTTCGGGAACTACTTAATAGTCATGCATAGCAGCACATAAAGAAGCTGTACTTGCTTCAATTGACTTTTCTGATTCTGTAAGTACTGGGTACCTTATGCTGGCCACCTAAGTCCTCAGAACCATCATTCTGAAAAAGTAATGAGTAATATATTGAATAGTGAATATAGCAATTTCTATGACAGTTTTGTTGCATATGTCTCTGTTGTCTATGTTCCCATTTGAGGTCTTGCCCGGTCTTTCACCTGTTTTTATGCTGGAAACCGCACTGAGGTTACTCCCTGAGGGCTCATGACATGCTTCATAACTGCCATCTGTACTGTGACATGACAAGATTCTCCTTCCTCACACTGGCAGCTGAGTTCAGCCAAAACACAGGACAGCGCTTTCCTCCATGGTGCTACTTTCTGCTTACTCTCTTAAAGCCAGGACAAACTACCTCAGGCTGTGAGGCTCTGCCAAAGAGCCATCAAGAACACAGACATCTGAAAGATGCACTGGGAAATTATATGCGCAGAATAACTAGTAAATCTACCAGGCTAGAGTGCCCTGGGTTTTTTTGACTGTAGACTTGCTAGCAGCACCAGAGAGTGTAAACACAGAAAACTATTTCATGTGGGCTTGCTGAAGAGCTCAATTTAAGACTATGAGAAAGACAGCCCTGAAGCCAGCAGCAAGCACGTGCACTAAAGAAAAACAAAGCTGTGGTAATTTTCCTTTCAATCTGAAGCAAGCTCAGCTTTGACCTGTATCAGCACATTGCAAATGCTGTTTTTCCAGGTGTTTCTTTGAAGAGACTGGTGCACCTAAGCAGTGGACTGAACACAGTGGTATAAGAGAAGGAAATAATGTATTACTATTATTCATCAAAGCCTCAGTGAGACTTCCATGAAGATTATGACATTTGGTGTATATTGCTTTCATACAAACACATGCATCTAGAACTCTGGTTCAGCACTTAGAAAATGTCTCTGTTCTGCCTCCATAAAGCCTTCCAGCTGATAGAAAGCAATTTTGCAAAGTCATCTGGATTTCCTCTAAATATAGAGAATCCTGGCCTACCTCTGGACTTTTGTAGCAGTACGGATTCATAGAATCACAGGTTCACAGATTCACAGAATGGTAGGGGTTGAAGACCATCTAGTCCAACCCCCCTGCTAAAGCAGGATCACCCAGAGCAGGTTGCACAGGATCGTGTCCAGGCTGGTTTTGAATATCTCCAGAGAAGAAAACTCCGCAGCCTCTCTGGGCAGCCTGTTCCAGTGCTCGGTCCCCCTCAGAGTAAAGAAGTTTTTCCTCATGTTCAGATGGAACTTCCTGTGTTCCAGTTTGTGCCCATTGCCCCCTGTCCTGTTGCTGGACACCACTGAAAAGAGTCTGGTCCCATCCTCTTGACATCAACCCTTTAGGTTTTATAAGCATTGGTAAGATCCCCTCTCAGTCTTCTCTTCTCCAGGCTAAACAGACCCAGTTCTCTCAGCTTTTCCTCATAAAAGAGATGCTCCAATCCCCTAATTTATTTGAGTAAATAAATACTGAAACTGGGAAGTGCAAAAATAAAAACTTGTCTTGTGTGAGTCCTAAAAGCTTTGTCTTTTCCTAGAAAATAAGTAAACTTCTCAGGCTTACAAACAGCACAGTGCCAACAAATGATTAGGAGATGACTGAATATAAGCCAAGCAATACTGGATTTCCCAAACTTTCCTCCATTTGTTAAAATAGTATCGTACTTTAAGGATCTTATTGAAGTCAGTAGCAAGATCACCTACTTCAGTAATGAGATATCAAAGGCCTTCTTTCTCCTTTAGATCTCAAGAAAGTCATACCCTAAAGTCTGTAGCAACAGAGATATATCTGTTCCAGCCTGCCCGACTGTGAGTTCATGCTCGCAAACCATTTTCTCTGGTAACCAGTTACCATCCACCACTGAGCCACAGTTACCTCAGTGTCCATTACTCCCACAGACAATTGGGCATGCCAGTTGTGTCGGCTTTGTCACTGATGGTGATTGCCCCTTGCCAGTAACTCTCAGCAGTAGGAATTCACGTGGCAGCAATGGACTGGACTTGCTGTTCTGTGCTCATTTGCCATCTCATCTGGCTCCATACCAAGTCAGAGACCCCTTTGCCTAGTTTTGATGCTAGTAAATGAAATGGTCAGGAACTGTTCTCAGGACCTGATGCCAACTGGCACTCCACAATTCAGTCTCCTTTCAGCTAAAGTAACAATACAGCTAAAGTTCCCTATAGCTTCCTTCCAAACAAGCAGGAACATATCCAAACTGTCAATCAGGAATAAGCTCTGACCCAGGCTAGACCCCAAATTGTGCCCAAGCACTGAAGCAGTGGTAGCTGATCCAGGCCAAAACCATCCAAGGTATGTACTAGTAATCACTTGTCAGTCTGGGGGCCCTTCCTTAGCCTGATTTACTTTACAAATATAGTTTTTGACTAATGGAAGCAATTCGATGGCAAAGAACAACTTTGATAAGAATTATCCAAGCAAAAAAAAGGGTCTCAGGTGCTGACTTGAGACCAAGTCCTTTCTCTAAAAGATACTTTCTATGTGTTTGGAAGCTGAGCTCTTATGCTGTGCCTCCATTCTAGTTAGGGTTTTTTTAAACGGTCATTAACTTTTTTTTTTTTCTGTAAAACAGAGCTTACCGCAAAGAGACTGATTTTACCTGAAGACTGTATGTAGTATCAATAACAACTTTGATGAGAACTTGTAAATCTAAGGCTGCTGATATCCATCACAGAAAGGAAGGAAAACAAGGTAACATTCTGCCATGAAGAAGGAATCCCCATCAAACCAGAGTAGCAGCATTATGTTTACAGATTCACAAGAATTGAAAACCTTTACTTTATTTTGTGATTGCTACATTCTTTTCTGTTTTAAACATATTCCATATGCACTTTTTTCACTACAGGTGTCACTCTTTCATTATTACTTCCCCATTAGCAAGCAATCCTGCCACTCCTTTTACACATTCTTGCAAACTTTAAGACAATTCCATAGGAATCCACAAAGCAGCACATCAGCTTTAATGATTCTCTGGAAAAAGAAATCACCTCCAGGCATCTTTACTCAGAAAACCTCTTCATAATAAGATATTTATGGAGTTTTATTCTTTTGAAAACATTCATTATTTATTACATATGTTTTGGAGCTATATTGTTATTGACCATTAGGCTGTTTATTTTCACTTTTGATAAACTGCCCTGAAGCAAATGGCTCATGAATTGCTGAGGGCTGATACATAATTAAAATGTAATTTTATGAGGTTTAAGTGTAAAATACTTCTCAAATGCACATAATTTTTTTTCCCTGTTTACGGCATAATATTTTCAGAGAATTACTACAACAGATTTTGTAACAGAAATTAATTTCTTTCTCCATTATGATTCTTTTCTCATATTCAAAGAACTAAACTGAAGCAAACTCTGCTTATCCTGCTCACTGTGAAATCGCTGTGTGTTCTGAGCAAAAATGTCAGTCACACCCTCACAGATGATGAATAGCATCCTTGCTGTGTATTGTTTTTAAAGGAACAAAATATTTGGGCAAGATACCAAAGGTAACAGCATTTCACATAAGCAAGTCTGTCAGGAGTAACTGGGGGTTCTGCGTCTGCAGGGATGTGGCGCTTAGAGATTCACTGAGATGCGCTTGGAGACAGAGGATTTTTTGCTTTTTCCAGTATAAACCCAGGCAGAGACTTGTTTCTCGTATCTTTTTAAAAAAGCCCCCTCATTATCCTGTTGTTCTTTCCACCAAAGCAAACTGAATTTTCACGAGGCAACAAACTGAGATTCCAGATCACAAAAGCCCTCTGCTTAAAGGTACTTTTAGTAGAAGTGTTGCCGATAGACTTGGTATTTGGGTCCTCCAGAAGATCCAGGGAGGAAATGGGCTTGTGAAAGACTTATTATTTCCTCCCCTGCTGCCATCTGGTGCCAGAAGCAAGTAATTACTGTAACTCTTCAAAGAATACAGCTTACTACACTGATCAACTGAAGCTGATCAGCTACATCCATCAGCAGGCATACTAGCATCTCATCTCTCTCTACCTTGTCCCTATTCCCTCCATTACCAGCTATTTGAAATGAAGCTCAAACTCTGAAGATGAATGAAAACATGAGGTGCAATTAGGAAGTGCTTGGGAGACAGTATGATGCAGGATGCTCAAACTTTCCTTTTCAAAGCAGCACAACTGCGTATCCATCTCCACGGACTTGTACGCATGCAGCATGGGAAATAAACAGAAGCTAGAAATCCATGCACAGTTACAGAGCTGTGACCTCACCGGGATCACAGAGACATGACAGGATAGTTCACATGCCTGGAGTGCAGTCATGTATTGACACAAACTCTAAAGGTGAAGAAGGGTTGTGCTCTGTGCTTTTGCATAGAGCTGAGAGCTGTGGGTAAGAATCAGAGGACAGAGAAGCATGGGTGGCATGACTTGGGGTACCTTCTACAGACCATCTGATGAATAAGAGGAAATACATGAAGCGTTTTTCAGACAACTACAAGTCACATGATTTCTGCAAAATTAAAGATTAAAGACAATTTTTGACACAGGTGGTAAGTCAGCTGTGGGAATCACTTTGATGGGCCTCTTGCAAATAAGGAAGCATTGGTCAGGAGTTTGATGGCCAGCCCCGATTTTGAGATGGTAAAGTTTAAGATCGTGAGAGAAAGGACCAAGAAAAATAACAGACGAGGAAGTTTTGATTCTGAAGGCATCCAAAAATGTAACACTGCTGTTGGATATGGTTGCCTTGCCTATTGGAAATGCTGCAAACCAGTACCAATTATGAGACTTCTTTCCAGTTCCTTACGACCTTACCCCATTTTGGATGTTGCAGATTTCCCATGCCAAGCATCTGTCTCAGGGTAGGTGATCAACATTGTTAATAGTTTGGAAAATTTCAAGAAAATTATTCAGCTCTTTCCAAGAAGAGAATATCCTGGTTTGCTCCTATTAAATTACTCTAGCAACTCTTCGAGAAGTTCCAGTATGCCTGTGCTCTGGAACATTTTTTGTGTCTGTATACAATATATACCTCCTACTTTTCTAATTGATCCAAATAATGACTGGCCAAACCATAACCTTTCAGAAATCTTCCATTCCTATACATTACCAGGTAATTATTTCTTGGAGTTTACCAGTTTAAGTTGCTGAAAATTCTGTATTTACAATCTATCACATCCTCTCCCACCCTAGCTATCAATCTGCACATTTTCTCCAGCTGACAGATTGTGTTCCAACTCCACGACAGAAGGCAAAGCCTAACTGGTCCTGCAATTGTTGCTCTATGCAGGTCTAGATAAAGCTGAGGCTAGGCATTAGAACCGGAAACCTTTTCTTTAGTGCTCACAGTGATACACTTGCTGTTTCCTAGCACAGTGATTCTCCACTGCTCTCAGTCCAGATGCAAAAGTGAAGAGGCAAGGCTTGGAAACAAGAAAAGGAACAGAACAAACCAAAGAACCTGACAGATTTGTATTAGATGGTGGAAAAATCAGGGGGAAAAGACAAATTTTGCAGGAGAGAGAAGCTGTAACTAAGAAATAGGGACAATGTACTTGGAGTAGAATAAAGGGGGAAATGAACTGGAAAAGACTTGAAATCCAGAACGTAGATTGGACACTCATGAAGAGTTGGAAGGATACAGGAAGAGAGGGAGTGGGAGGGAGAAGGATAAGACTGGGACTTAGGAATCAGAAGACAGCAAAACAGCCACTACTACAAGCCACACACACACTAAAAAAACCCAAACCCAAAACCAAAAACCCCACAGGATGAAGATGAGAGAGAGAACCTGGAGAATCTGAGACTTTGTGAGTTATAGGAGAAAGACCGGAAATAAGTGGTTGTGGTTAAATGACTGACAGGGAAAGGGTCTTAGAGAGAGAAAGGACTGTGAGAAAGGAGAGACACTGGATTTTTATCAGAGACATAGTGGGCAAGCTGATACTGGTGATCAAGGGGACTGGGACAGGATCATCCCTTATCAGTTCTTGTCACAGGTCTCCAGTTTCTGGGTTTGGG
>VXBL01004751.1:593100-655288 GCA_013400195.1 Aramus guarauna | reverse complement strand
AGGGAGGGAGGGAGGAAAGCAGCGAAGAGAAGAAAAAAGAAAGATTAAACGGTAAGAACCCCGCCCAGGCCTGAAGGCTGAGTTGCGTCTCCTTATCTATCTGCACATGGTGGAATAGGATTACAGCGCAAATGGGGGAAGGAGCGGGCTGCACGCAAGGGATGCGCCCGGTTTCCCTTCCCAATGCATCCCGGCAATCGATTCTGATCAATTATTTAGTGTCCCCTCCAGGGGAGCCTGCTCTCACCAGGCAGGGATGCCGGCCGCCTTCCGCACCAGCAGCGGGACGGCAACAGGGTTTTCCTTTGTTCGCTGCCTTCATCCGCGCCGGCAGCGCGGCGGGTCCTCCCCGCGTCCCACCGACACCAGCCCGCTGCGGCCGGGAAGGGTTAGCAACAAAGGCAACCCGCTCTGCTCTCCTGAAGGTGGTAATCCCCTGGTCTTACTTATTTGTGTGATTACAGGCACTAACGGGCCGGTGAACGTTTACTCGTATCGTGGGCAAACCCCAGAGGTGGTCATCAGTTCCACCTGTTTATTTTATTATGGGGTGAATTTGTCTTTGCTCTGAAGCACCTTAGATGGTTCTTAAGAAGTCTTTCCCAAATAGAGACAAAGAAAAGCGGGGGGTGGGGGAAGCTCTCTTTCCTTTCCCTTCCCCTGCCCTCCGAGGAGGGAGAATTTCCATCTGGTGGCTGTGCGTGGGAGTGTCCCGGACCCACCTGTGTCTGTGTGTCTGCGTGAGCATCCGGCAAGGAAGGGCTCGGGGGAAGCGGTGCTCGGGTTGGGTCCTTCTCATTCCTCCTGCAGCAGCGGGCAGGGCCCGGTGAGGTCCCGGGCTTTGCCTCAGCCCCCGAAAGTACTTCCTCGGGCGGGGGGGGGTCGGCCCAGCCCAGCCCCCTACTCCACCCAGGGCAGACGGGGTTTTGGGGCTGGAAATTCCTCCGGAGGGATAATTGAGGATTTCGTGCCCATAGGCATAACAGTGTATACATACATGCATAGATCTATATATACATCTGTATACAAAATATATATGCACACCTCTATACATAAATGTGTGTGCATACACACGTGAACACATGTAAAAATATGCATATATATGAATGGGTTTATATATTGTATGTACACATACATATGTATCTGTGAGGTCCTTGTGCAGCCCTTGGGGGAGGGCAAGCTCAGGGGAGACCAGCTGCCCCCCTTTCCAGCTGCCCTTGCCCCACAGTCCTCTCCACCTCTTCTGATATGACAACACATCTGAAACAGCATGTCCTGGGATGTGGAAAGGTATCCTCCCCCCCCCCGCCATGCAAATGCATGTCCTCCAGCCTTGAGCCCAGGGACTGCAGGAACTGGATATATATAGATGTGATGAGCTGAGTGAGGACAATCAGAAAATAGGAAATGGAACATTTATGCTGAAGAAGAAAAACACTGGGAAGATGAAAAGCTACTTCTAAAATTTGTAATATTTAAAGATTTGTCACGCCTTTGAAACTCATAAATATTGACTGCAGTCATATCAACTAAACAGAATAAATGGTTGAAAACATGAGGAATGAAAATACAAAATATTTCTGGAGTTGGTGCTGAGAAATTTTCCCATGAAAGTGAAGGATAGACTCTGCTGGAAGAACATCTAGGCTCCTTGTTTCAGTGAATATACAGAATAGCAGTGATGAGGTCATCACAATAACATAACATTTAATCTATACAATATCCTCCAGAAGGACAAGCACAGCAGTCCCTACCTTTAAGCACTGGACAGCAATTAGCATCCTTTTTGCTCCCTCAGTGGATGGGCTTTCCACAGTAAAACAAAAATGGGATGTGTTGTACCACCTACAAGTTTTATTGTGCTTTCAGAAAGGTACTGATCCTTATTTTCTCATAGTAGTGTCCAAATGAAAACCGGGTCATCAGATTACATTCACCCATATGTCTGATAGTAGAGACCAATCTTATGGTAGAAAAATTTGCCCATCTCAGTGTCATTTGGGATTGTTGACTTTATTCTCAAAATGTATATTCTGGCAAAAACTTCAGTGCTGACACAGTTATAAAAATTGACATGAGCACAAAAATGCTTCTATTCATATAATTTACTCTTCCTGGGGGGATGTGTATAATCTACACAAGCTACAGAACTCTTTTGCTAATAAAAACTGTATTTCCATTAGGAAATTTTCGGCTAGATCTCTGTAGGAATTTTACATCAGCAGGAGGTCATGATTTAATAGATACAATAATTATATCTACCATAGAATAAGTCCTGTATGACAAGACCTATACAGAAAGGTCAATACAACAAAAGTTCCATTTATGATCAGATTTTGTTTCAGAGTCTCTAAAAACCTGTGGATGGAAATAATACACAGAAAGAAAGATCTTAACTTCACATAGAAAACAAGGGGCTCTCAGCTGACTATTACCATTCAGAAACAAAGCACTGACATGATGCTGAACAGTTGTATAAATGCATTGGCTCAAATGACAGTGGCAGGCAAAACAAAGGAAATCAAATATTAGGAAGTATTTAGGGAGAAGTAGAGAACAAACCAGAAAACATCATTATTGCTCCAGTATAATTCAATGTTACAGACAGATTTTGATTACCAAGAGCAGTTCTGGTCCCCCGTTCAAACCAGGCATGGTGGAAAGGAGTGAAGTACAGAGAGGAGCAGCCAAGGTCTGAAGTGGCTCTGCTCAAGGAACGACTAGGTATGGTAAGAGTCTTCAGGCTGGAAACGGAGTGACTGGGGAGAAATATGATACACGTCCCTACAACCTTTAGTAAGGAAGGTAAACAAGGGTGAAAGGCTCACTGTTACTCACAGTCTCTTCCTGTACAAGTAGGGCAAAGACGCAAATGTGAATGAAAAATACAAGCAGGTGATGGATTAAAAAAAAAAAAGAAAAGAAAAAAAAAAAACAACATAAAAGAAAATGTCCTTGTGGTTAAGCAATTAGCTTCCTGCCACAGAGTGTTGTGAATATAAAGGTCTATGTGGGTTTAAAAAGTGATTGAACAAAGTAATGGAAGAAAGATCAGTTGGGCACCACAAAGATAAAACACGTAGCTCAAAAAATGTCTCCGCCAACAATTTTTTTTATCTGGAAAATTATCTGGGAGAGGTACCAGTATGTGGTTTTGTGTTCTCTTCTAGCATCCACTATTGACCACAGTCAGACACCTGTCAGTAAGCTAAAAGATCTTTGATCTGGATCCATATGAAAATTCTCATCCTGTTAGTATCATCCTCTAGTTTGGCCTCTCTCTCTTTCCCAACTTCTTTTATTTTCTTCACTTCTTTTTCATTCTTCCTCCTTAGATTTCTTGTCATGCAGATCATTGGTAACCTGCTGCACCCTGGTAGAGCATACCTATGACTTTTTCAGCACTTTTTTGCCTTCAATAACTAAAAGTATTTTGACTCGAACTAGAGCTGTGAATACCTTGTTTTCTAGTCCCCGTCATTGCTTGCTCATGTAGAGACATATTTTTTTATTCAGCCTACGATTGCATTTAGTTGTATGTAATTGTGCAAGAGACGAAAGAACACCAGACTAAAAGAGGAGGAGAGGAAGAGAAAAGAGCAGAAGAATTTCTCCTCCAAGCACAGTTTCAGTTTAAGCCATATGTTTCTTTTCCAAAGTTAAGATGAGAATCCCTTTGCATAACACCCTAAAAGTATGACCCAAGTGTGACCTCCTAGCTTTCAGTAGAGAATACTTTAATAACAGATTTCAGAAGCGAGTTGGAGAGGATGCTTTTCCAGGAGGATGCCTGGGTGGCACGCACTTACTGTGCTTCTATCACTTTGCTTACTCACCTCCTCTATCCTCCTGGGAATATGCTGGGTTTTGCTGGGGCACAAAGAGGAGCTGCTGGCACGTGCTGTGCTGGTCCATGGTTCTGGCACTGCCCCAGCTGGCGCAGGCTGCAACTTATCTCCCTGTCCAAGGAGATGTACTGGACATAACTAATTATACACCAAACCAGAGCCCTTCTTCTCTGCCCATGGAAAACTGAAAGTTTGAGACTTTAGCCAATGGATTTCTAATATGTTGACTAAATGGCCCTGATGTCTATTGCACCAAACAGTAATCTGAGAATAAACAATGAAGCCGTTCATGATGTTTCAAAAAGAAGAAAGCTTTATGTTGAACAGGAGTAACACATGGGTGAAAAAGCAAAGCTAAGAAACAAATAACATTTTAAGTTCATACAACTCATCAAATAGAAAGATGCTAACAGCACCAAATAGTTTGCTAAACAGGCATATTTTGGTACACGTGTTTGATGGGATCATTATATAAAATCATGGTGGTCTTGGCTGTCCTATCTCTCTCCTTTTTCCTCCTCCTCCTCTTTAGCAGCTGCTCCTCATCCAGAGACAGCTATAGCATAGCACATTGAGACTGCACCTTCTGTTCATCCACGTCCTCATACCCACAGAGCCCACCGAGGGGATAGGATGCCCCACCAAAGGGACAGCAATACCATCCGCACCCTCCCTGACAATTCATCCCAGTGGGAGAAGCAGGTCATGCTGCTGTTCGCTGCTATGTAAAGGAGATGGCCTCAACCTTCATATCTGTAAGGGATCTCATATATCCCGGTTCAGGAAGTCTGCATGTCATGTACTATGACATACTTATCTTGGTTTAACCCTTGCATTCCAACACCTGGCTGGTTTCTTAGCCTCACAGGAGGTGACAAGGCACACAAAGATGAAATTGTAATGAAAATTAGAGAAATATTTGGCTCTGTCAATGGAGAACAAAACTAGATGAAATTAGGTCTGTTGCTTATTAGAACTCAATCCTTACAGTTATAAAATAAAGCCCTGGTTCTGCTTTTGCTTTCAGATATTTAATTCAGCCTTCTATTTTTGCTTTCAGACATTTAATTCAGCCTTTCTGAAGGCTGCAGGAAGTTTTATACTCCAGCTTTTTATTCCTACAGCAATCAATTGTACCTATTGTTCAGAAATAATGACAGAACTGAGCATGCCCTGAAACAGGCCAGTGCTGTTCAACCATTTCTAACGACAAAACGACCTCTACCAGTCTGTCTCTCCTGGACTTGCTATACCTTATGTTACCAGAATGACTGTTTTTGGTTGTTTTTTTTTTTTTTTAAATAATTTGTGAATTTAGAATTTAAGACATTATTTACACTAAAAAACCTCCAGATATCTGTATCACTGTGCTACCTGCAACTCTATTTTTTCATATTCAGAGAACAGGATTATACCAACCACACATGAATCCTATCATGCAGGCATATATCTGCATAGTCTATGTGTTGCATAGTATCTAAAGCTCATTGATTAATTAATGAGGCTAACAGGAGAGGAATGCTACAGAAAATTTTATAGCTAAGTCTGTAGGAATGAAAGCCAAAATATGGAATTTCTCTAGCTTAGTTGGTCTTCTACCTTGTCTCATTGCTTACTGGCTGCTGAAGAAACACAACATTCCTGTGTGGGTACTAGCACAGTACTAATACCTTTAAACAGCCATTTCCAGGGAGGGATTTCATATATAAAGGAACATGTTTGAAGGCAACCTAAGACCTCTTCTCTAGCACTAAATGGCTGGTCTTAAAAGAAGTTACTCATAAGCAGGCTGTACTCTGGGGTCTGCCTGCTTCCTCCCACGAGGGAGGCTGTGCCACAACCTGTGCATTGCACCAAGTGGTGGCTCACAGTCAATACAAGGGTTTTGTACTTAATCATAAAATCCTCCTCATGACATGCTCAAGTAGCTGGCAGAGGTTCTCACCCCGTTGTGCTCCGCCACAGCTTAAACTAAGTGCCAACAGCGGTGCCTGCATCTGGGGGACGGGGCATCTCCAGGCTCCTTCCTTTGTGCCTAAAGAGAGTTCGGGAGAAGCAGGGCCAGCCCAGCCTCATACACCTGGTGACCAGTAAGGCAAAGTCCTTTCTAGAGGTCTCCACAGTAGGTGATTTTTCCTCATGAATCCATTGCAGCGCAGCAGCGGGGAATTGCATCAGTCAGGCAAGTGTAAAATGAAGCTGCACAACCTCAAAGGCACTGACGTGCCCAATTTCCTTTGATTGCCACGGACTTAGGACCTTACCTTGAAAAGACGGGGGCTGAAGCGAGGAAAGAGGTGATGAAACAGTCTGCATTTTGTTAGCTGAGAGGCTTGAGAGTTTGTTCCTCATTTCGTGTTAATTTAATTTGTATTTCCTCCTTGTTAATTTGGGAGGAAATAACTTTGATAACTTATGGATATGTATAATAGTTAAGGTGGAACTGCTACTCTGACTTCCAGGTGGCATCACATTACTATACACATAAGCTTCCGGATGCAAAATTCAACACAGGTTTTCCAAGAGCTGGTGTTAGACAATTGGTTGCCTCTCCACCTGTAGTGCCTCCTGAATTACTCTGCCTTATTTGTCATCTTCTTACTGATAATCTCTCTTCACGTTTTGTCTTTAGCCTTTCTGGTAATTATTCACTATAACTTGTATTTCAGGATCAGGGGATTTTTTACATCTCTAAGTCATTTGTGAGCTTAATGCTCATTTTCAGAGATAATTCTTGGACAAGGAACTTTTGAAAATGTTGGCAAACTTATCTCTCTTTTTTATTCTCCTAAACGTCTGTGATAGCTCAACATAAGTAATTTTGAAAACAAGTGTTTTCATTTCTATGTCTTAATGGATTTTGAATATGATGAGATAGCATTTTAGTTGTTAATTTACACTTGCAAAGGCTAGGGAAAAAATACTGTACTTACGCAAGCTGAAAATTAATAAATCAATGGTGAATCAGATCCTTTGTTTACCAATTTGTTGGACTTTCTATCACGCCTGTTATGCTGTTATCTACATCCTGGATTATGTCCAAGCTTCTTACATAATGCCCTAGTGCTTTTGGAGGAATTAGAGGACTTCTGGCACACAACAAAATAGTCAAATCAGGATATCAGGTTTTCCACCTGGTACATGTGCACGGAAAAAGCTCTGTAAGTGTATCAAGAAGTATATAAAAGAGGTTAATTGCATGGCTTTTGATTCAGGGACCGCATATGAAAAGAGCAATTGAGAAAATGGTTTGCCCCAAATATCCTTCCTTGTGTACGCTGATACGGCTTTGCACGGTAGTGAATGACAGGCAGCGTCGATCGGCTGTGACTATACCTACAACAGCTTCTGTGCTCTCTCTGGGCTGCAGGGAGCAGCTCAGTGTGCAAATGAGGCCAAAGTCCCCGTTTCTATGGTGACTTCACCCACACGTCACCCCACCAAGCAAGCCCTCTTCGATGCCATTACGCTGGCGGGGGGTGGTAGAGGAGGTGGGGGCGAGGAAGGAGCATCTCCAGGGAGGAGCCTGGGAAATCAGAGTTGGTGCATTTCCTTTGTAGCCTTTATGGCAGTCTCAGAGGATCAGAGAATGGAAACAGGAGAGATCTTATTCCTGCAGGGGAAGCTCCAGGGGGATGCTGGGGTCCTCCACCATTACTCCCTCCTGCACGCTTTGCATCTGACAGAAGCACAGCAGAGACAAGGTGCCAACAGCCCGATCTTGTTTGGAGTCCCAGTGGAATAGCGTTATTCAGCACAGCACATCTACTCTGGTGTAAATCTATTACAGGGGAAATAACTTAGGCTCGGTGGAGTAAGGGCAGGGCAGGTGAGATCAGAGTCTAGCCGCGAGTCTCTGAGTCACATTGACATACTAAAACACAAACTCTGGACAGCTGATGCTGCTGCTCACTGAGAATCCAAATGTTGCAGGACAGATCTGAGATAATCCTTTATTGATCCGAGATGCTAGAGATCATGATTAAAGGGCAGCCTTAAGCTTAAGGTAATGCCTTTGGGTTGGAAAGGGTGCTGCTGAGAGAACCTTTCCCTCTCCCTCTCCTCTGAGTGTGGGGTTAACTTGGTATCTATCCCAGCAAAGTCAGCAAATAAATCCAAGTGCTTCTGTTTGGTCTAACTAATCAGTTATTAATGAAATATGTACACGAGAGGACACCCCACAGGTTTAATTATTTCTGAGGGAGAAAGTCCAAGGATGGCACATAAACTTACCATTACTCAAAAGAGCCGTGATCTGCTCTTTCCAAACACACCCTGTTTTCCCACGCTCCAGGTTGTCTTGTAATTGTGGAAGAGGCATGTGTAGGAAGTAACAAAACCTCATATTACAGGGATATCTCTTAAAATCTTCTGGGACTAAATTTTGGCTCCGCTGAGGTCAATAGCAAATCTCAGCCTGTCATTAAAATGGCCAGCCCCAAACATTAGGCTTCCTTGGCCATTTGACTCAACGTCTCTGCTAAGCTGGCACAGGATTGTTCACAGCGATTTGAGTACCGACAGATTTAATTTAGAAGCTTTACTAAATAAACTGCTATAATGCTAATACATCTTTTCAAATCACTGATTATTTCTGCCGTGATTAGAAAAGCCCAATGTTTTGTTCACTTGAAATGCTTCATATAATCTGAGAAAATCTGTGAAACATAATAATGAATTATTCTACAAAGAGATTTTAGGAACAGACTTTATTAAAACATCAGTAGCCTTTGCTGTCTTTGCATGTAACAAAGTTTTGCATTACAGAAAAAAATATAAGCAAAATAAAACTCACTTAATGCAGTAAAGCAGATGTTCCCAATTTTATAATGTTGTTTTTCTTTTGAAGCTACTGTAGTTACTGGAAACGAAGGGTGTCTGTGCTCAGTTGGGGCTGCTGAGGTTCACGTGCAGAGCAGAGCAGTGTACTCCAATCTTCCGTTTGATGCTGGCCATGTACCACATCACTTTCAGTGTCACAGCCACCTAAAGTCATGACAATATTCCCTGCCATCTCTTCCTTTCCTGCCCTTCAGATCTAATCCTGGAATGAGCTATGAAAAACTGATTAACTCAGGGAAGTTAAGTCCCTTCTCTCAGAGAGGATTGAATTCTGTTTGTTTTGGTTGGTTTTGGTTTGTTGGGTTGGGGTTTTTTTTTTAGAAAAAAAGAGGAGCCAAAGTGAAAAAAAGGAAAAAAAAAAGAAGCATATTTACCAACTTTGTATATACTTTGTATATACTTTCCATTAAACCATAATAATTTTTTCAAAAGTCTGAGTCAAGGCACAATTCTGGGTTTCTTTTCATTTATCATACTTTTAGTAGCTTGAAATGCTGAAAACTCCAGTGCTGAATGCTTCACTACCATTAAAACCCACAAAAAGACACATGTGAAAACTTTTTTTGAGCCCAAAGTCTCCCTCTTTCAGCAAGAGCAAGTGGCTTCTGCAGCAACTGCTGTGGTGATGTTCTCTCTCATTGTAGGATGCTTTGGGTGCCATTGAGAGTTTGACCACTGCAGTACGAATCTGATTTGATTATGTTTCCTTTTATAGCCTTTCAGCCCCATTTTTTAGGCCATATGTGAGAATTTCATAACTATAATAAAGCAGTTAGGTTGCACTGCACATTGGGGACTGGCTGCATAATGCAACAGAGACTTGTACCAAAAAAATGTTGTGCTCCTGCATAGATGAGAAATTGCGGAGCTGTGAAGCAGTACGGTTTTACAACTTCCCAGAGTAAGGAATGTTCCTGCTAGCATCCTTCTTGGCATACAGGGAAAATCAAATAGTTTCCCTGCATCCATAAAGGAGGATGTTCTCTCCATAAAGCACCTGCAGACATATAGAGGAAACTGTGACATAGGTGTTTGATGTATACTGCTGCTGAAGTAATACTGATGAAACAGAAAATAATGGGTTTGAGTGCAGGGAAGCTTTCTTTCTTATCAGGAAGCTGAAGGTATGTACGGGGAGTAAGTACAAAAGTTCAATTGTATATTAAAATATTTTTGAAGAGGGCGTGGGTTTAATACACAACAGATAGAAAAGTCTCGCTGAGAATGAAAGACTCATAAAGTCAGAAGTTCTCTAGTTTGTATGAAAGAGGTAGCAGCTGCTTCTTTTTATCATTTGCAAAGAACAGACACAACTGTTTCCCCACATATAAAGCAATAGAAAAATGCAGATAGATATTTTGATGTCTGAACGACTGGGCAATGGAAACAATTTTTGTCATTTCACTGTAAAATATCAGTGGGGTTAATGAATGGTTTTTTTATTAACATTATGTTGTAATTAATAGTATTAATACATTGGGTAGGTTTTGGTTTTTTTGATACAGCAACAGAAGACTCAAGACATTTGTCAGATGACATCGTTATATAGGAACGCAGGACACATGGCTTTCATTTAGCACCATCTGTCTTTTCTTTACCAAGTCAAGAACGAAGCATAGTCACCCAATTCCCCCGTGTGTCTAGGTAGGCAAACCTTACAAAGCAAGACCAGAGCAGCGATGGTGAGCCAGAGCCTGCAGAACCAGGGGATGCCTTCCTGGAGCAAGGCAAAGCCCAGTACGGATCTTCACTGCTCGGTGTCTGTTCCCCTCAGTTCTTGGGGGAATTTAGGATCTGAATTCTTCCTGAACCTCCCTCTGTTCCAGGCTGGGGAATAAACAGTATGAGAAGCAGGAGATACTAAAGAGATGTTGTCTCTCACCTCTATTGCATAGGGTCAACGCTGAACAGGAGCAGCAGGGGCCCTCAGATGCAGATTCCCCCCTGGCTCTCCTTTGAGGAAGGGGAGCAGGAGCGGGGAGATGGAGTAGGCCATTCTAGGAATGGGGTGTGACAAGCAGGGTGTAGGGATGCTGCTAACCATGACTTGTTATCTTGTGTCACTTGAGACCATGCAGTGGGTAAATTGTGCCAAGCAAAATAAACATAATCCATGGGCATTACTACATTTCAACCTGAAGCAAATGAGGAGATTGACTAAATATATTTACGTATGAAGGAACAGGTAGTTTTATCCTCTAAGATCTCTATTACTTAATAAGTGGTTTATACAACTTGACTAGGTCACATTCCTGAAAATTAGGAATTTATTATGCATCCATCTAGTAGATAGAGTTTGTCTTTGAGTAGTGGCTTGTAAAGTCCAGAAGACTTCACAGAAGTATGAGACTGCATTTCACCACTGCAACTTCCTCTCCAAAAAAAAAAGATCAAAAAGAAGAAAAGTTATTAGATTTAGCCAGTGAACTCACCTTTTGGAAGTATTCTGCAGCTCTAGGTGAAGCAGCTGTTAAAGCTACATCTTGTAATCACTGCCAAAGCTTTGGCAAAGGATCAAACTAATTCTTCAAGCAAATTTAAAGCATAACTCAAGCCCATGTGCCCTCATCAATTACCCTTTCGATCAGTCTGATTCAAGCCATTCAGATAATGGTGACCTGCACCAGTGATGTGAAATCAGCACATCTATGATGGCAGAGTTATTTTTGTTATTGCCTGGTGAGCACATTAGTGCATAGGCAGTGTCCCCTGACTAGGGAGTTCTGGAAACTGCACAGATCGATACCTCCCTGAGGCGAGAGTAGCTGCTAGTCTGCTTTCCAGACAGCAAAATTTGAGATTTTCCCCTTCAATATTTCTGAAAATGATGAAAAACTCATGAATGTGTGGGAAGGGACTTAGAATCATAGAATCACAGAATGGTTTGGATTGGAAGGGACTTCAAAGCCCATCTAGTTCCAACCCCCCTGCCATGGGCAGGGACACCCTCCACTAGACCAGGTTGCCCAAAGCCCCATCCAACCTGGCCTTGAACACTGCCAGGGAGGGGGCAGCCACAGCTGCTCTGGATAAAGATTCATATTCACCGGTTGGTTAGTGGTTTCACAAAGATGTGAAATATGTAAAAGACATCACACATACAAGGGTCAGAGAGATCCGAGGAGCTATTTCTTATAGGAAAAATAGGACAAGTCAGAATGACTCCAAAGCCTTTTTATGAGCCACAGCCTTTTCCTGTGCACTAACACATTACCTGGCAGCACTGGTTTCATCTGGATCAAAACCAAGGTGAGTTAGTTCAAGCGTCACATGTGATGTCTCTGCCTGCATAAGATGTTATCCTGATTGCAGGAAAAGAACTAATACCTGATGCAGCATAAAAACTACTGGGTAAAGTTACTTTTTTATCAGTTTTTGAAAGTACCTTTGCTGTCATAGATTTGTTTAGAATCATTCTGTAGCACATTGCCACAATATTTTTGATCTAGCACAAGGAGCCCTAAAATCAGATGTACCCTGTCATTACATCCGTCAACAATTGCTGACTGGGAAAGGAATGTGTTTTTTTTACTAAAGTGCTAAAATTGGCTTATCCACATATTTGCCAGAGTATTAAAACCAAGCTCTAGTCCACAGTCTCCTGATTATATATATTTATATTTATATATATATATATATTTTTTTTAGTTACATGTGGAAGTAATAGAGCGATTGAAAAGTTACATAGCATCATCTAGTGGTCATATACAAATTTACAGGAGCCTGCAGTTTCAGCATCCTTACTCACTCAGATTACCTGGCACTAGTGCTGATTCCAAAAGAAAATGTGGGGTAAATTCCTCATTTCAGAGGAAGGAGGGGAAAAAAAACCGGAACCCAAACATAATCGAGTTAGAAGCTCTGTTATGCCCACACTGTTAACATTCACAGTTGTGAAACAAGAATATAAAATACCTTATTGCAAGTTTTTTTGCAGATGAGGTTAAACCAAAAAATTTTGGTGTAGGATTGTAGTATAAGGTAAAAGCCCAGGATCAAAGCCTGTCTTTCATTCTGATGTACCCATTCAGACAAAACAAGCTATAATACTTTACTTTTTAATTACTTGTTCAAAGGCAGAAAATCAGAACAGGAATCAAAATCTTCTGGCTCCAAGGCTGAGCTTTTAAAATTAGATTAATTAGAAGAAAATGTAACAGAAATGCAGGAGGAAGTCACAGACTTCAGAAACCTGCCTTCTGTAAAGCTTGGCTGTTTTCATTCACTGTTCTGGAGGGGTTTTGTCTTCTGCCTCCTTCTTGGAAGCTTAAGATTTCAAGATTTCAAGATTTCAAGATTTTAAGATTGGTTGTGCTTAGCTGTGTACCACATTAATATGTGTAAATTAGCTTGCAGCGAGTTCTATGCTAAGGTGAAAAAAAAAAAATACCCTTGGTCTTTTATTTTAAATCTAGGCTATGGTGTAAGCCTTTCTTACACCTGTGTCAATGACACTCCTGGTCATCTCTAACAGGTCTCATCACTCTCCAGGAAAGGCAACTTTTATTCCTAGGGAAAACAGCAGCTCCCTTCACCACTCAAACAGCAGAAAAAAAATCAGATCATTGCTCCCCGGCCTCTCCTGCTGGACGGTTTCACATGGTCTGCCATCCACTGTGAGTCAGCACCCTATTGTGGCTCCCCGCAAAGACCACCGAGCATGACCCAAGCGATGATGCAGGCAGGGAGAGGATGAACTCGTGCTATGTTGGAAATCAAATGGCAACAGGACAGAGAGCTGGATGGGAGACTGAGGGAGACATACTTTTTTTTTTTTTTCAACAAAGACTGTTATCATCTTCCTGATGAGAATAAAATATGACAAATATGACTTGAGCTGAGTAAGGTCATACACCACATTCATTTGAGGAAATGGCCAGGAATATTTGGGAAGCTGGACATTTTTTCCAGTGAAATCAGCGAGTCCTCAGAGGTTCTCTTTTGATAGGAATTCCTGGGGACTAAAATGCATTCCCTTCAAACCCATTTAAAACAAAGCATCTGTTTCTCTGGCATCCCTTTGATAAGCCAAGGCCTAATTTTTTTGGCGACATGGGGCAATGGACTAGAAAGCCCTGTCCCACAGCAGCTGTCTGGTTGTGCACCACAGGCTTTTCAGGATGGTCCTAAGCGTGGGGGCTTTGTGGCACTTAGTCATGTTTATGTTTGCTGTGTCATATCAGCAGATAGCTGTCAGCTACAGGAAATATGTTTCACATGAATCTTTATGCATGGGACACTTGAATTATGGAATTGATATTGTTGTGTATGAAATCATGTCAAGTGAGAAACCTCAGAAGCAGAATCCTTGGGAGAACCCAGGTATTGGAGTTTGGGGTGTAATCTAAAAAGAAATAAAAGTGAAACAAAAGCAGGAAAAAAAGGACAATGGAAATATTTATTATGTTTTCCAGAATAGTATTCTGGTTTAAAAAATGTGTTTTCTGTCATCTCTCAACTTGGTGACGTGGCATCTCTCCAGATGCTATCATTAGGTCTCATTTCCAAATAATGGTAGCTTTGTCGTGCAAGTATCTGTCAATACTCAGTCATTTCTCTCTTTTAATATCTGTCCATGCATATGTTTGCTGCTCACATACCCTTCCTAGGTCTATAGTACCATGACCATGTCTCAGAAATGACTGATTTGGTGTAAGAAGTATATGTTAAATTATACATCTTAATTTAATCAAATACGTTTGGAATTTGTTTCTAGTGAGTTATTCACACTTCTCTAAACAAGACCAAAATCTGTTTTTCTTGAAAATCACCCCTATTTCCTCTGCCACTGTGAACAAAACAGCAGAACCAAATTACTGTGTTGTATACCAACACAGAATATCAATTAGAAACAACAAGACTGTCATTCTTTCCCATGACAGAAGCAAAATTAGGCAATAACTGTAAGGATGATTTATACCTCCTGTCTTTTATTTTACTATATTTCTTTCAAGTTGTCTCATACCGAAAGTTATTTTTCCTGCTTACACAATAAAGACTAATTTATTTATTTGTGTAATATTTTTGCTAGCTCTCTTTTCTTTTCCTTTCTTACAAGGAAGCTTCTCCCTCCCCCTTCCCTTTTATTTTTTCAGTCTAAGGAAAATGGCTGCAGCTGGAAGAAGATGGATCACAGTCCTCTGAAAATTCTTTCTGCAGTCTCTGAGTTTCAAGAGGTGAAAATATCTCCTGATTTAAATTTCTGAATTAATTGTTTACTCCTTCCAAATGGCAAAAAAGCTGTTTTGGTGCAAGTTTCTAATTGATGCTGTCATTTTACATACTTCACATCAGTTAATCTGGGTGCTAGCATCTAGCTACAGATTTACCACTTTGGATGTTTGTGCCTTTCTTCTAATGAATCTTTTCCATTATGCTGATTTTTTCTAATTAGTTATTCCCACTTATTTTCATTTTCATCTAATTAAAATGCCGTGATAAAAATATAACTGAAGATTCAGTTAATTTGTCTTATAAATGGATGCATAATTAATGAAAGATTGGAAAAAAGCCAACTCACAATGTGATTCTGGTACTTTTTTCTGCAGTTTGCTCTTTCCTGAGTGATATACAAACAAACAGCCAGAAGTTTCCTTGAATTTGTAAGAAGATTTAAGGCTGTATTTGATTAACTATCTCTGAGACAAAATAGACATTTGATATTAAAAATTTACTATTGTCTTCCTACATTAGACAATTGTTTACAACCCTGATGCTCTCAGGAATCTATCTATCTATTTTGATTTCACCAAATTTTAAATATGTGTTTCAGTAAGTGGGGATTTTGTGTGGTCTACCTCAAAGGAATTAATTCCATCATGTTATGAAAATAAGGCTAATGTATTTTATTATGTGTCGTTGAAGAGGTGATGATAAAGACCCTGTATCTGTGGGTGCTAAGTACTACAGATATCTAACTCCATGATCAGTTTAACTGTCACCTTCTGAGCTGAAGATAACAAAAAGATATGAAGGTTATGGTACCATCTGAAATAACCTATGGGGTAAATACATCTCCATAATATCATTATGAAAATGAAAAATATAGATTAATTCAAATTTTCCTGTTTCAGGTCTGATAGAGGGGGTTTTGTTTGTTTATTTGGTTGGATGGTATTTTTGGGGGGTGGTTTTGGTGGTTTGTTCTGGGTTTTTTTGTTTGTTTGTTTTTATATATATACATACACCTTAACATTGATCCTGCAAGCAAACTTGCTCAGGAAATTTGAATATTGCCTGTACTCCTCCTCTGGAGCACTCAGACCTGAAAGAGTACATCTGGGCCAGCATCAGGTACCCATTACACATCTTGTGTGTAGGCTTGCTCCTAAATCAATTTTTTTACCTTAGTAGTAGTTCATCTTCTTTTAATATTAAGAACTGGAACTCTGGAAACATTGGATTTACACTTGTCTTTGTAGCCATTTATTCAGCCAAAACCTGCATATCGTAAATATCCCACTACAGCTATGAATCTGGTATATCCTAAAATAAGAGTGATTGCATTTCATTTGGAACATTAGTAATTATCAGTTTATTTAAATTTAATTTGAAAATTTTTTTGGTGCTACTGTGTATGCCTAATTCAGTAGATTGTTTCTGTTTAAAAAAAAAAAAAAAAAGGACGAAGTGAATATTTTATTATGACCATCTTTCATCAGCAGGGTTTATCAGCACAATTTAAGGCCCAAATTGTCAGGATCTGCAGCATAAGTTACTCGTTCTGGTGAGGCAAGTTCAGCAGATAACATGGGAAGGCTTTTGCAGAGGGGAGAACAAGATTAACAGATAAGACGAGAATGATATTTTCCAAAGAAGGAGAAATTTTAGGTCCGAGGATCTATGGAGGAGCCAGGATATGGGGACACAGCATCTCTTGCTGGGTCCTTTACAGAGACAAAGAAACTTGCCCTCGGACGCCTGATGCTCTTACAACAAGTGTTGCTGCATTAGTGGTAGAGTCCGCTCACGTGGCCATGGGCCTTGGCGGATGACCTTTACTCACAGCCACACCTAAGAGAAGTAGCAATTAAAATCCCTTTTATAGCCCTGTCATGGGGTTTTGCTGGAGGACACTGGAACCAGAGAGATCCTCCCTGCCAAATATCAAAGGCCCGTGACAAAAAGAAATAGAAATTCTGTTCAAAGCAATAGCTGCAGACAATAACAACAGATATTGGTAAGCAACCTAAATATATTCACTGCTACAAGTTTATCCAGTGAAATACATGTGGTCTTATTTTCCCTGAAATGGCTTTCAGCCAAGCAGTACTCACAATCACTGGTGGAAGTGTCAGGGCATGAAAAAAGGGTGACAGGGAGGATCATCCAGACCAATATTCCATCTAAATGAAAACTCATTCTTCTTTCCCTCAGGACATTTGCCCTAAAAGAAAGTGGGTGAAACCTTCCTTTCAGTGGTGTTTTACATGACTGAAGGATGGTGACATCTCCAGGTTACCTGAAGGTTTTCTCACCTGAAAAGCTCTGTGTCAGTTCTGAGTTCATTCCAGTGAGAGTACTGATGCCTCTTTCTCACTGGCTTGCCAGTTCCTTCCTCAGTGTGTCCCATCAGGACTAAGGAACTGTATGTTTCCATAGTTTGGGGACTTAAACATGGGCTGCCACTTCTTCTTATAGTCACCTCAACTAATCTAATCAATGCTTATCAGGTTTTCTGCATTTACCTTGAAGCAAACTGCAGCTCAGCTAAAAACCACAGTGTTCCCTCCTGAAATTTGTTAACAATTACATATCAGACCAGAATTTACCATCTATCACTATTTACAATCTTTTTCAGGACTTATTTCTGTTGCGATGTCTGTAAGAGCACAGCCGTACTGAGTAACTGGCAGAGTACTTATTAAGAGAGTGGCGAATAGAGTAGTGATGCTGGCATTACTAATAGTCTTCCTTAATCTTCCACTTATTTAAAATTCTGGCATCCCTGAAGGCATGCTTTGACTCAAGACTCGACACCAACAACACTCAAGTCCAGCTGATGTGACATGAATCCTCCCCGCTGCTCTGGGCAGCAAAGCAACAGGACTGGATTCCAAGCTGGAAACACCAGCACAGAGATTTCTTGAAGGAAAGGTGTTGTCCTTAAAGTCTTCTTTCAAGAAAAAACAAGTACTTTGAAAACATTTCTGAAATTATTATATAAAAGTAGGTAAAAAACAATACTGATTTTATTTAATCTAAAAGTATTTTTCTATGTCTAAAGCTAAACTTGTAATTTCAACTCCCTCTAGAGTCAGCCAAGAGCAATACATCTCTCAGTGGTGTATTTTAAACGACTTACATTCTGGACATGCCTGATTCTCTGCTTTGGCTATCGAGGGAATCTACATAGCTAGGTTAACGTTTAATATCCACAGTTAGGTTAGATAAATCCCATCCATAGAAACTTAATGAAAGAACAACTTGGTTATTTGAAACCTCTGTGAGGCAGCATGATTAGGAAAAGTGTTCTCAGATCTGTGCTAATCTCTGTTGAATACTGTTTGTTTTACAAAAGCCTTTGGGTTTCTTTTTCAGTAGTGGAGCCAAAAATAAAAAGTGACCATTAAAAAATTATGCTATTTATTAGAAAGTCTTTTTAATAAATAGAGAAGATGGGAACATTTTGAACTGAACCAATACATTTCTTTTAAATTTACTCTCAAAAGTTTGCAGCCAATTTTGACTTGCCCTCATTTAGGTTCAAGGTATTTAAAACACACAAACCCCTAACAAAACTCACAAAATTACTTCAAAGAAAATGGGCATTTGCGATTTTTCTCATGTGAAAGAAAGACTACAGAGATAAGAAATTATGTGTTGTTTGCTGAGTGCTCTTTTGTAACCGTTGCTTATCTGAGAAAAAGCAGCTGAAGATTATAAAGTTCTAGAAGTAGGTGAGCTGAAGGTAGCTGGACAGTTTTATTTTTGCTGGAGTGTAACTTAGACACTGATTTTATCAGTGGAGGAGTGGCCTTTGCATCCCCTTTGGAGTCTACAATCTCATGGAGGTTTAGTAGGAGACTTTAGGTCTTTATAATGACCATTCCCATGCAAGACGAACAAACACTAAAAATACAGCTAGCCAGGTCCTGCATGGCCTGCAGCCAGGCTGGTTTGCCTGCTTCCAACACTTACAGGATCTGAAGGCTGCAGGCAGCTGTCCCAAGGCCAAAAGACAAAGGTGCCAAAGGCAGCACCTGCCGTAGGTCACTGCTGCTCCTCAGTCGGCACCTCCGCCCTAAGCTAACCTAACCTGACCCCACCTGTGCCTGTTTTGGAGGTGAGTTCTGTGATATTGCTGTCCCTCTTGGAGGAACTAGGCAGGGAAAGGGAAGGTGACAGCTTGTAAGAAACACAGGGAAATAAAGGTTGACAACACAACTGTACAATTAGTATTACAGCACTACAGCACCCTGTTTTTTAGGGAGGGTGGGCATATGTTGTGGGCATCACAGATTTGGATGTTTTCTGGTCAGACTGACCCCCCCTAAAAAAGCTGCTGCTGCTCCCCAGATCCCATGGGGAAGACAGAGCATTACTCACAGATTGCTAATTTGGCAACTCCACGTCAGGGTCACTGGAAAGAGGGGAGGGAGATGGAGACCTCTGAGTCTGAGTCACCCTTTTTTGCCCAGCCCTCACCTTTCATGATAAAAGCCCTGCAGCCACAAACACCTGGGCCACAAGCCTTCGCAATGCAGCCCTACTTTGGCTTACATGCTCTTCTTATAGTGACTGTTACCCTGAGCCCAGCAACTGCTGCAGCATGGAGTGAAAAAGATGCCACCGGAGAAGATGTCTATCCTGCTCTGTGGGACCTTGCCCCTGAAAGCCTGCTGGATTTCCTAGTAAAGGACAACAAAATTGTCATCAATGCTTGGAACTATCAAGAACGACTGGGATTGTATAAGAACTTGCTAAACTCTTCAGCCAAATATTTTACTGCCTTTGGATCCCAAAATTTTGGCAATATTCTCTGGGGATTACCATTGCAGCATGGGTGGCAATTTCATACAGGTATGAATTACGTTAAGCTGCTGAAACAGCTAAGTGTTTACCAGACCCACTTTGGGTCGTCCTTTCCAAAGTTTCTGCCTGGCAAGCACAGTATAGCCTCAGACAGTGTAAATTTTGACATACTCACCTAAGCTGCCATTTTGAAAGAGAAATCCTGAATGAAGGGAACACCTTTGCCTTGTTGAGCAATGGCTATTAAACTTCTTAATAGGAAAAGGTATTGCTAAACACAGGACTGCTCATAATCCAGTAGATCTGTGGTTTAGATACGCAATATTTTGGTTAGCTGAAAGTCTTTGAAAAGATATTTCCAGTTGCTCCAAGTTACAGTAGGTAGATTTTAGGTCCTGCACTCTGCAGTGCTTTTCTTAAATTGTTAACTAATGGGCTTTTTTTGGTTGTTAATGTTACGATTTTTTATTGGTGGTTTGCGTTTCATTTCTAATACAGATAGTCAAAAGTCCATCTCTCCCTCTGACAATTGGTTTCCATTTGCCATTCGTGATCAGTTTAGGAGTAGCCTTATTATTTTCTAAATATGTTTTTACAAAAATTAAAGTTTGTTCTGTTTGTTGGGGTTTTTATTTTGTTTTGTTCTTTTAAACTATGTCCAAATTCTAATGGCTCCTCCCCCAAAAGCTGGTTGTTATCTGGGACAGTCATTCTTGTTTGATTGTTGGCCATGCCAGGGAAGCAGACACAGAAAAATGTGTGAAAGGTCCTTTGAGGCTAAGGCTGCAGTATCTTATCAAGGGCTTTATAAGAGAACGTGTTCTCCCACATGCTGCTTCACATGCAGCTTGCAGTGAAGTTTTCCATTCAAAGCCAGAGTTGGCTTGCCTTGTTCTATCAACTGGGAGAGGTGGGAAGAAAGGAATAAAAGTCAATGGCGTTTTCAGGAACTTGTGCCTGGTAGTAACCAGGCGTAAGCAAATGCATCTGTCTGCCTCTTGTGTTCTTTATTGGTTGCAATCTGTAGCTTTGTGAGGTGGTGGTTTGGCTGAAGCTGTATGTTTGGAAGAAGCAGATGTGCTGCAGCTGGTGGTGAAGGAAGGCTGCCAGCATTTAGTCACACCTAATAGAAAATTAACTGCCAAGTCAAAATGAGGTATAGTAAGCAAAATCCAAGCAGGCAACTAGTTGGAAAACAGACAGCAGCAAGAAGAATTTGGTTGGAGTTTAGGGAAGCTTTTTCCTCTTTCTCTTCTTTACTTATAGGAAAAGAAAGAGAAGATGAAGACGGTGGCTGGTGCAGCAGTAGAGTTGACCCAATATGAGGCAGAGACAAAGATGACTGGATACAGCTATGCTTGAGTGATAACCTGCTGGAAACTATCTAGTTATGTAGGGTGGCCTCATCCACAAAGTGAAGATGTTCCTGGTTGCAGCGACAGTTCCCAAATAGAGATGAGGGACACAGTGCATGAGAGGAACATGAGGCAAGGAGATATATTTTTGGCATTACAAGATCAGAAGGTTGCAAAAATAGTAGGAGAAATATCACTGGAAAGAGTTTAACAGTAAAAAACATGAGAAGTTGTAGGATAAGTGGATAAGGGGGAAAGAAAGACATAATTTTGGGGTGTACAGTAGTGAGGTTAGCAACTGGCTAAGCCTAATGCAGAAAACCAGCTCCACTAGATTAGTGAGGAATGACTGGACTGAAGCATTTGTGTGTCAACATAATAAGCTTGGGCAAGCAAAAGCAGGATTTGAAATCATGGTGCAGGACAGCAGCCTTAAAAATGCTACAAAAATTTTTGCATTAACAATCCTGTCTGGTCATGAAAGTTATGTTAAGCTGCTTGAGAAAATGTTTTTATGGATATATATTAAAATATTTATATACATCCATAAAAACATTTTATAAATATATATATACATATATATTTATATTTAAATGTTTTTAATATATATATAAACCACAAAGAGCAAGTGAAGCTACTATTTAGCAAGAGTGGTACAAAGATTTGCAATAATCTACTCATGGACATAAGATGAGATCAGTAATTTGACTAAATTTACAGCAGAGACAATGACATTGAGATAGCATGGCTAATAGGAATGAGATTGTGGAAATAAAAATTGTCACCTGAGAGATGGAGCTAAACTGAGAGTCCTGCCTACACAGGCAGAGGAAACTGGATAGTCTCTACCCCCACTAGGGAGAACTGACATACAGAAGTACAAATCCAGGAGCAAGAACTTCAAGAAAGATTCAGGTGGTATTGTATGTCCGAAGAGTAGGAAAAGTCGTACCTGTATTTAAGAAGAAGGATGTGATAAGGACACAAAAATATCTATTGCTCTTGCATCAGCAGTAGATGAGACATTAGAATAAGTACAGAGGAAAGAATAGTTAAAGACATGGACCTAAATAGAAAAGGGGATAGACTGCAGCTTGCGTGAATTGAAGGTAGATTGTGTCAGACTAACTGGATATTTTCCTTTATGGTATAACTGGTGTTTTACCAAAGCCCAGAAATGCATTTCCTCCCTCTGTATAATCAAAGCATAGCATGAAAGTTTTTAATGACAGTTTACAAACTAAGAACAAAAAGGGAAATTTCAAATCTGGTAAGGGAACACCTAAAGGAGAGTTTAGTGACGAGTGTTGCTAAGGCAAGTTTACAGCTAAATGGGAGGATATGCTCCGAGTTCTTCAATTATCATTCTTGAGAACAACTGCGTTTAACTTTTCCATTAACAACCTTGCCACAAAAAATAGCAGAGAAGTCTTGCTGATGAGGTTGCACATAGTTGCTAATGACATACAGCTGGGAGGCACTGTCAATACCGAGACAGACTGAGATAGCTTGGGTAGACCTGAAGACTGAAATAATAATCGTGTCAAGCACAGGGAATAGGAGGGAGCAGAGAGGATAAACCTGGAGTGTAGACCTGGATGTAGGGTCAGTGCTTCCAGCTCCAAGTAATTTATACATATCTTATAATTATCACCGATATTGCCCAAGACTCTTCATTTACCCAAAACACCTAAGCTAACAATCTTCCGTAAATCTCATGTGCAATTCTTCTGCAACATTTTATCTTTTTTCTTCTTTTCCTTTATCCTCCCCATTCATCCCTTTTGCGCACCAGTGAATTACTGCTGCCTATTTCTTAAGCCCTGTGTCAAAGTAGAATCTCGGGGGGAAAAAAAATCTGTAAATATTACAAAATATTTTTTTCATTAAAAAAAAATCCTGTTGAATTGCATTCATCATCACTGGAAGTTCATGCTCTCAGTGTGCTGCTACTGAAAGATACAGGCTTGAGCAGCCAGCATGCCCCAAAGCACAAGCTCTGTCCAGTCAGCTAGAGAGGATAATTAGGATAATGTGTATGCATGTGGTTCGTGATCGCCTCTTCTTCTCAAGTAAAAAGTATCAGAAAATTTGGTTTGGTTTTTAAAGAAGGTAATGAGGTTTAGTTCTAATCTGACAGAAATGACAATGTTGGCATTCAACTGACTCATCAGAGAGTAAGTGCTCTGCAGGGCAGAGTTTGGGAGCTTCTGGAATAGCTCAAGTCATTGGACCTGACCATGGTAATTTCACATTGTACACTTAAAGCAGACTTCCTGACTCACTACATGACTAATTACCACATAATGTACATGTACATTATGCTTTCAGGAATGAGGCTGTTTCTCCACATCACGTGCTTAAAGTAAAATATGCCTCACATAGTCATGAATAATTGTGAAATGTCTTGCATGTTTGCTACAGCATAGATGCTTGAAAACCCTACTAATCAGATACAACAACGTTTGCATGCTTAGCTTCACAGTAAGGCCACGTTTGTATGCATCATTAAACTGGATGGGATTCTATATCACACAACCCAATTAGGTGAGACAATTACTAGCACATTTAATTTGTGCTATTCTGCTCATTAAGCAGCTCTCCTACGCTAGCAGCCCTGCATCTATTGAAAATGATGCATCAGCTATGCATGTGTTTATGTCTGTATGTGCATGTACATTTATATCTCCATAAAAATATCACTGTGATGTTCTACTTTCAGATAGTTCTATAAATTCTCAGAATATGTTTACAGTGAGGAATAAATTGAACTGTAAAACACAATCAAATTACTGTGAACTGCATGAAGTATTGACTGAGAAATTCAACTATTCTAGGAACAGTAGTTTATGAAGCAAAACAACAGTAATTGTTCTGCCTCTCTGAGCAAAATTCTGCATGCTTTACTTCTATATATTTTGTCATCTCAGTGGGATTTCTTGTGTGAAAAATTTTGAGAAGTATTTGGTGTTTTATTTCATTTGATTCAGGCAGATTAGCAGATCCTTCCAGTGTGACTTCCTGTGGCTATGAAGATGGAGACCTCCTGTGCATATCCGTAAGAAGCTGGTGGTCCTGTAAGTATATGCTATTACACTGTTCTCCGAAATATGATTAGTGTCCTAGAAGGCAATTTAGAATCTTTCTTCCCCTTGGAGTTCTATATTGCAGAGTAATTTCAGTGCTACATAATTCTCCATTGAAAACGTGCAACAAGACACGTAAGTGTGAGTAAATGGAAGTTAATTGACTTTGATAATTTATTTGAGGAAGGGAAAAAATGCAAATTTGCAGCCTTAAAAATGTTTACACTGCCAAAAATGCATGGGAAACACCATGGCAGGTATCTATATTTGTAGACATTTGTAGAAATTACAGGTTTCAAGTACTCCAGAGCAGATTTGTTCAGTTCAGATGGTAGTACTTCAAACTAAAACTTAGCATAAGCACGCCAAGCAGGAATCTTTGTGGTTCTTGCATCACCCTTAGTAATACAAATCTGACAGGACTTGTCTGCCTTTACTTGCACCTCCACAACTTCACTGTGGTCAGTAGGCTACAGAAAATGAAATAAAGGGAGACTTTGTGCTGATGATCTCAAAATAACTTCATTATCTTCACTACACTGTCAATGGTTATCCAGCAGGCTTTCAAGTATTCAGCTAAAACTTAGTTAATGCTTTGACCTGGTTTACATGAGCTACGAGGCAATTTCTGTTCACTTTAATATTGGCTTCGGAGTTCTAGTAGGCTGAAATTCTGTTTTGGTGTTTGTTTGTTTGTTTCATTAATTCAATAAGTAGCAACAAACTGAAGATAGTGACTGAGAAAAAGACCTGAATTTCCAGTATCAATGCCACTGACATTTTCAGTGTTTTCTTCAATATCTCTAAAAGTACACATCCAGATGGAGACATCCAAAATTCCTGGGTACCTTTGATAATTCAGGCTATTCATAGGTTGCCCTGTCGAACTGGAGTTAATCAAGTTAATATATGGTTTCTCTTACCATGAGACACACAAGAATTTAATTTGTAAATGTATATAACATAGATGTAACAGGAGAATGATCAAATTTGGAACCAGCTTTGCACTAGGCAGTGCAGAGAAAAGGCAAAGTGACAAACTCTACCGAAGGACAAGCTGTGAGCTAACTCAGCCATATGTGCTGTTAGCATCACTCCTGGTAGGTGTGCAGAGTACCTTATCCTCCTGTGGGGAAAAACGGGTAGGTCTACTATATCCTCTGCCAGGATCACGGGAGAAATAATAGTGTGTAAGACAGCATACTGTAACCAGAATTTTACATAGAAAGGGGGAAACAAACAAACAAACAACACCAAAAACAACAACAAAAAAACCCCACCCAACAAAACCAAGCCAGTTGTATCCGCTTGTAGATAAGAGGTTTGCAGAAGAAAAAATTAAGGGATCTGGAATACCTCAAGCAACTCAAGGGTACCCATTATTGTTGCACAGGGCAGTGCAATCAATAACACTTTTAGCAGTCGTAGAAAATGCACCAATACTACAATGCTCTCTGTCTCAAGCTGAAGAAGATGTGTGCAGCCTGTTTCCCTCTGGCATTTTTACAGTCAATGCCTATATGGAAATAAACTCCTCAAATGACAATATATAGATAGATTTCAACAGAGTTGGTCTTACAAGGCAATTTTTTTCGAGCCCATGAAAAAAACATAAATGATCAATAAATTGTCTCATTTGATTAATCAAAAATATTTAATTTGCTTACACAAACCAAGTAATATATCCCAACCAATCCAAACAGAATCCCCAAATGATGTTTTTGTTTCCATTTTTCAAAAGTTGAATGAAAACATTATTTAAAAAAAAAAATCAGTTCCCTTTTTATCGTCTCTGAGACAAAGTCAATATTTTTAGACTCTCATTTTTTTTCTAAACCAGAACTCTGACTTTTTTAGAAAGTTTATCTTTTATTTTTAAAGAAATAGAGCTGACATATAGGGTGGAGGAAGAAAGACAAGATGAATTATAGATTACAATCATTACACATATCTAAAAGTAATAAAATGATGGATTTTTTTTTTTAAGGGGGTAAAAGGCATTGTAAGCCCTCCAATTTAAATGTTCTTTCCCTTCCTAGGGAAAGCCTCACATTGTTTTTCCTCCAGCACATTTTCCCTTCATCACTTCTGTCCCTCACTCTCTGAGCTTCCCTGCTGTCCTGTCACAAGTCCCCTTTCCACCAGACCCGCTGGCAGGCTGCAGCCAAGGGCTCTGTCCTTCCCTGCCACACCAGTGCTTTGTTACAGAGGCCCTTTGAACGAAGCTTCTGGTTGTGAGCCAGCAATTAAATGTATATATCTTCAAGTGATCAAAGGCGTAAGCACAGAGTAAATTTAAAATGTAAGTTTAGAGTAAAACCAAAGCTCACTGTGATACTCCAACGACTAAGTGCAGTTTCCCATCTCTGCAGGTGACCAGCACTAGGTGCTCCCTGGGAGGGTGTCCCATGCAGCGGCAAGTAAGAAGGGTCATTGCATAGCCCTGTGCAAGCAGGGGACCTCCCTGGAACAGAAACCACCACACACACTTTCTCAGTGTTTGCATTCTTGCTCCTCACATACTTCTAAGCACTGCACGTTTGCTTGATACCAATTTTGTTGCCTCCAGAAAATGTATAAACTCAGCCTTGATTTACCCTATTGCAGCAGGAACATGCAAAAAGCCTTTCAGACTGCACAGAAAGGTCTCTTATTGTTTGGAGGATGTAAATGGTTTTGGCTGGCCTCTGGGCAGCCCTCTCTGGCATGTGTGCTCTTATGAAGCCATGAATGAGCTTAAACCAGAAACTCACGTTTAATACGCCCCAAGGTGTATAAGACACTCCCTGCTTAAGAAGTTCAGTCCTTTTTGCCTAGAACAATATTCAGTACTCCTTTGCTGCATTTTCTGCCCTCTGAGTCCCCCAAGCAGGTATAAATATGTAATATATGCAAGCCCATTTAAAAGAATGTAAGTATTTTCTGATGTGAAATCCAGGTTTCAAAACTTCTCGTGAAAATAGTGAACAAGAAACAAGACACAGCTTAGCAATGACTCCCAGTGCGGCACTGTCTTCTTGTCACTTAGGACTTTTCCTTTGCTTTTTGAAGAGCACTGATTTTAAACTCTCCTCTTAATTGTGTCCTTTTAAACTTTATTTCGACAAAGAGGACACAAATAAGAGGAGAAAATAAAATCCTCCTTTCAAATGAGGAATAATCAAATAGCCCTATGGGCACTCTCACTGGAGATGTGGTCTAGCACAGGCGACAACTGAACCTGAGTTTCCCACACGCTGGGTCTGACTGCCCTAACTTATGGATCAAACCAAAGGAAGCCATCATCCTAAAATAAATCTAAACAAACTGGGGTCATTTCCAAGAAGATTTCAGTGAGAAAAATAATTTTTAAAAGCAAAATTATTATTTTCCAGTATTTGCCTTTTCCTTTCTTACAGGCCCAGGATGCATAGAAGAGGGTGGATTTTTTTTATGAAAACAATATTCATGGAGTACCCCTTAGTATTTCTGTACTTAGTTTGAAGCTAATATTTGAGAGACTTTTGACGTCCTGCCCATGACAACCTATACAGATCTCATATTTTTCAGTTGTTTGTCCTTTCCTGCAAAGTATAGCACACTGCCAGCTCATGTAAAGCTATCAAAGGACAATATATAAATGAATATTACAAATGATATCTAAATCAATACAGATATCATCATTAGTGCGTTTCAGTACGTATGTCCCACTGCCGAACACAGTTGTATCAGTGACAATTTGAACCGGTTGCATTTGGTATGGGAGGGTGTTCATTTTTCTAGGGGGGAATTTTTCATTTGCTTGTGGTTAACACCTCCTCCTTTTTAATTATTGTTACAGGTATGAATTACTACCTGGCTGTCATACCCTTTCTGGGGGCAGTGGAGGCTGGCCTCTTTGGGCAGCTGCAGTACGAGATAGAAATATTGCCACCAGAGGAGCGAAGGGATGATTTCTGTTATAGTGTTGCCGAGTGCCGGTCTCGAGCTCCCAAGCTCATGGATAAGTGGAAGGCCTATTTTGAAGTAAATAATTTTACAATTTTTTTCATATTTTGTAGGAAATGATACCAGAATATTACTTTTTAAGACTATTATTATTGTAATTTGTAAGATTCAGAGAGCTTGGTTTGCTTTCAATAACAGCTTGATATAAAAGTAACAAGCAGAAAAAATGAAAAGCATGACATAAAGTGAATCAGAGAGGAGAAGGCCAGAATTTTTACAGGTTATTGATTTTTGCCTTCCTTTAAGATAATTCTGTTTTTGGAGTCTGTTCCAAGAAACTGTTTTGTTAATGGTTATATTTGTATTCTTCCTATAATGCTTATGGTAGCAATGCAAAATAAGCATGCGAGATAGAACATGACCCTTGAGAAGTGGCCTTGCATTTGTTTTATAGGGTTCATATATTCCTTTGAATATTTAAAAAGCTGAAAATGCTGAAACTTCGTTCAGAAGGACACTTATTTATGCAAGGAGATGTTCTCTTTCCTTCTCATTCAGCTGTTCCCTAATCCCAAAGATGACAATATTTCTCACTTCATAGATTCAATAACGATTTTTACAGACTTCTGTATTCAACTTTATGGTTGATAGTCAAATAATTGATAATGGTCAGAAAATGTAAATCATAAGTCCCCTTGGCAACTGTGAGCGAAGGTAGAGGTTTTAGGAACAAGACTGGATTGGTATTCTTAAGATTATTTTTCCGAAGCAGTATGTTTCAGAAGTTATTGTAAAAGAGTACTCCTCAAATAGCCATAATGATGACCATTAAGTATCATTTTCTTATTTTCTGAAAATCTTCAGAAAGTTGTGGCCGAAAGTATAAACAGGTTTTCAAGGAATCCAATATTTAAGCACGGAAGCTTCCATGGTACTCAGATACAAAAGTCCACTGAATTATTGTGACAGAATAACTAAATTATGTGGATAAAACCTGCACTCTGTTGAAGTCAAAGAATGGCAACTCCCATTAACTTCATGGGGATATATGTTCACATTATAAATCTATATTAATAATTTTTCTCCCCATGTCAGACATTATAGTTACTCATAAAGCAGCACTTTTGAACTACTCAGAAGCAATTTTCCTTAGCTCAGGAACTTACTCTTTTGTGAGGTACGTGTGTAAGTCTGAAAAATTCATTAGGTTTAAACCTCCCCCCTTTTTCCCTCCCTGTTGCTGCAGTATCTGCTGTCTACAGAACTCAAAGCCGTGAGCCCTGTGACCTTCTCCTCCTTCAATCTGGATGAGGCCCTCCATCTCATGTGGAGGGCGCACGTCGCCTCCATTGCTTACGCGCTGCCCAAGTTCCAGGACAGGTATGGGGATGACAGAGGTGGCCAAGGGAGATCTTCCCACCTGCATGACTTTGGAAGGATAGTATCCCAACAAAACCCGCATGAGCTTTCTTACTTTAGGCGTCTACGCTTTAGGCTCTGCTCTTCCTTCTGTCAGAGCATGGGATGACCAACGAGAGATGGCTGTCCAGGCTGTGATGGGTTAAAATTAGATACTGATGCCTCTCAGGGAGCCAGGGCCCAAGTCAGGAGCTGTGTCTAGTCTGGGCAGAGGCAGTGACGCCAGGAGAAATTACGTGTAAAGTGCTGAACGAGGTTTTAAGTCACTGTGGCACTGAGACAGTCAGGATTTTATATTGAACAAAACATCTTTGGGATAAATGATAGAATAATGTGTTCTACAGTGGATTTCAATTATCTGGTACATTTTTATTTTAATTTCTTTCAGCTTAAAATATCTCTCTCCTCCAGAAGCAAATTTCGGTGAAGAGTGGGCTAATGCTGTAGATTTCATTGCAGCCACACACTTCTCTACAGATTTACAGACCACAAACAACTTCCAGACTTTCCTGCCCCAGAGGATGCTCGTTGAATGGGATGTCCCCCCGTCCATTAGTGACTTCAGTTCACAGCAAAATAGAGTCTTGCTTTCACTGAGAGTTCTTCACAAAGCAAATCAATTAACCGGTATGAGCCTGACCTACAAATGTCTGTAATCCATACATATTTTAATATCTTGTTCTCTGTTTCTACACATTTCCCCATATGAACACATTGATCACCAATCTTATAGCCTTCTATGATGGCATGACTGGCTGGGTGGATGAGGGGAGAGCAGTAGATGTTGTCTACCTCAACTTCAGCAAGGCTTTTGGCACTGTCTCCCATGACATCCTCAGGCAAGCTTAGGAAGCGTGAGTTAGATTAGTGGACAGTGAATGGGTTGAGAACTGGCTGAATGGCAGAGCTCAGAGGGTTGTGGTAAGAAGCGCAGAGTCTAGTTGGAGGCCTGTAGCTAGCAGTGTGCCCAGGGGTCAGTGCTGGGTCCGGCCTTGTTCAACATACTCATCAATGACCTGGATGAGGGGACAAAGCGTACCCTCAGCAAGTTTGCTGATGATACAAAACTGGGAGGAGTGGCTCATACACCAGAAGGCTGCACTGCCAGACAGCAAGACCTGGACAGACTACAGAACTGGGCGGAGATGAACCTAATGAAATTCAACAAGGGTAAGTGTAGGGTCTTGCATCTATGGAGAACTACCCCATGCATCAGGATAGGTTATGGGTTGACCTGCTGGGAAGCAGCTCTGCAGAAAAGGACCTGGGAGTATGGTGGACAAGCAGCTCTCCATGAGCCAGCAATGTGCCCTTGTGGCCAAGAAGGCCAATGGTATCCTGGGGTGTATTAAGAAGAACATGGCCAGCAGGTCGAGGGAGGTTATCCTTCCCCTCTACTCTTCCCTGGTGAGGCCACATCTGGAGTTTGTCCAGTTCTGGGCTCCCCAGTTCAAGAAAGACAGGGAACTGCTGGAGAAAGTCCAGTGGAGGGCTACGAGGATGATGAAGGGACTGGGGCATCTCTTGTGTGAGAGACCTGGGTCTGTTTAGCCTGGAGAAGAGAAGACTGAGAGGGGATCTCATCAATGCTTATAAATATCTAAAGGGCGGGTGTCAAGAGGAAGGGCCCAGGCTTTTTTCAGTGGTGCCCAGTGACAGGACAAGGGGCAACAGATGCAAACTGGAACACAGGAAATTCCATCTCAATGTAAGGAAAAATTTCTTTACTTTGAGGGTGACTGAGCACTAGAACAGGCTGCCCAGACAGGTTGTGGAGTTTCCTTCTCTGGAAATATTCAAAACCCACCTGACGCAATCCAGTGCGACTGCTCTGGGTGACCCTGCTCTAGCAGGGGGGTTGGACTAGATGATCTCCAGAGGTCCCTTCCAACCCTTGCCATTCTGTGATTCTCTGATTTTTGATATATAATAGTATGAACACTTCCCAGAGACTAACTATAAAATGGTATGGCTAAAAATAGAGCCATAAGTAAACAACACACCAGAGAGCAAATGCAGCAGTGGGATACTGATGATATGTGGTGAGGATTTCACCTCGTTCATCGTTCATTGGAGCAGATGACCTTACTTTTTTTTCTCCAGTTTTCACAGGAATTTTAAAAACACAGACACTTGTTTGTGATTCACCACAAACACTTACAGTTAAATCTGAAACCATTAAAGCTGTAAATTAAATTACGAGATTAGTTGAGGCCATTACAAAAAAAAAAAAAAAGGGAAAATGATCATGAACAACAGTTTGTGTGTCCACAAGTGTTCTGGGTTTGGGGGTGGGTTTTTTTTATTGTTTGTTTTTATTTTGTTTTGTTTCAATCTTTGGTTTAACAGAGAATATCATCTGACCAGCAAAACTGTATCCTTAGATGTTGCTAGCTTCCTCATGTTCACTAAAATAAGTTGTGCATCACCATCCAGCGGTGAAACACAGAATTACACTCTTCTGAGGTTTCACTTCATTTGTGGGTATTGCTGGGTTGGATATTTTTGTTTGTCCCCTGTGAAGGAAAGTTATTCTGAATCTTTAAGTGAAAATACAATATAAAAATACACTGAAAAAACATAATATCCAGAGCTATGGCATTTGTTTTGTGATCATCTTCTATGTATTCATTTCAGTGAAAATTCTCTCACTAGCTGTATTTATAGCTGAAAAAGGCTGTTTAATGAAGCTATTCAGTGACACTAAAGAGCATCCTCACATCACAGAGTGCTTCCTTCACACCTTCCGCATAGCACAAGGGGTGCCTCATAGTCTGAATAAGGTTCTTAACAGCTCCATCCCATGTCTGGGGGTCTATGACCCAGTTCAGGGTTGCTTGACCTACCTGCAGGAGGGGAGCAAGGACAAGCACGATCAGCAGAGCAGCAAGGAGGGAGCAGAGCAGATGAGGGCAGCACTGGAGGCAGAGAGGAAAAGAGGCATGGATGCTGAAGACAGTAGAGGGAAGGAAAGAGAGGAGCGAAGAAGTTTCATAGGAGGGGAGTCATAACGATGTCATAACGGTGCCAGGTAGCTAAAATACCTGGCATTGCAGGTGAGAGATTTCCCTGACTCTGCTTTAAAGAGATGGGCTCTGCGTTCAGCTGAGAGTTAAACGCCAGCTATCTCAACCCGGTGACAGCTTTGCAGATCAGAAAAAGAGCTTTAAATTAAATTTGACTTGGGATCCAGGGCCTCAGCAGGGACCTGAAACACTAGTTCTTATTGATACAAAACTCAAATGACAAAATGTGACATACTGTTTTTATGGAGTTGGATTCCCCAAACTTTTAAATACATCCTGTGAGATGTGGAATCCTCTTCTGGTGCTGCAAACTTCAACAGCAGATAGAGGCTCTCAGCACTTCTTAGGACAGGACTCTGTCCAATACAGTGTGGTATTTTGTTTCTTGATTCAGAGTTTAATTACACTTTATTTTCCTCTAACTTCCTCCCTGCCACCCCAGTGGGGACGTGTATTGAGAGAGTGCTGTGCTACCTCTAACGCTTCTTGACTCATAGGCAGTCAGAAGCTTTACATTTTATGCCCTGCCCCTCACTGATATCCAAAGGCACAACAGCAGATGCTTTGTTATTTGAGACCTTTCCTGCTGTCCTCAACTTTTATGTGGTCCTCCTGCATTCCTCCTGGGCAAGAGGACTGTTTGCTGCCTTCTCTTAACTCCTCATCTCCCTTGTATAATACTGCACAAATTCAATTCTTCACTGTTGCTAGTTTTATACAAAAGCATGTTTTGCAGGAGAACGAACTCCTCTTGATTTTCCAATAGACTTTTTTTTTTACCCTCAGATTTCATCTGTGGACCCTTTATCAAGCATAAAGATCAGCACTGAGAGGAGTGGGGAGCAGGCAATGACTATCCGACAAACTGGTGCTAATATCGGACTGGTCAGGCACGCTTCCTGGGAGCCATTGCTCATTGCCTGCATGAAAGTATTAGGATCATTTGCTTCTTTAGTTTGAGGCCTTAGCTGGCAGAAGTGCAAATTCTTGGTTGATTTAGAGTAAAACCAAAGATGTGCACGATTATAACTACCCAGCCACTGCTTCATAAGCCATGAAGCTATGTGAATTGCAGAACTTTAACATGTGTCTTCAATCATTTTGACTTGCAACACTGGTGACAAGGGAGTAAGCCCAGTTGTCTGTCATTACAAAGGATCCTGAGCTGAATGAATGGCCTGTGTCTCCTTACACAGTTGTAGGCAATTATTACCCCATCGGCACGCTCCGGCTTTGTCTACATTTCACTGTCCACGAGAGAGTGGTGGGTGTTTGTTGCCAGACATGTGCTTCATCCCTTGTATGCCATGAGCTGCATGTGCTCCATGTTAATTTGACAGTGTCATATTGTGTTTCTTCCCAAGGAGGATTGCTGCTGAAGCTCTGGCAAAAGGCTATGTCTACTGAAGGAGGAAGAAAAATGGGCCGAAAACTGCTTGAAGACTTGGCTGCGAGCCAGAAGTTTGACCCAGTGGGGATATATAATGATTTGAAAGGAGCAGATTTGACAGCGCCTAGTTTCTTGAGAAAAAGCAGTTCCGACATTGACTGATATAATCTTTTAGCAGATATGTGTCTGGTAACCTGGCCTTGGTAATTTCTTACAGCAGGATTTCCTGAGTAGCCATGTGTGCATCTCTCATATTGAATCAATATTTTTATCCTTAATTTTCCTAATTAGCTCATTTGTTTAACTCATTTCCTTATAAATAAAATGCCTCACAGAAAATCTTACTTTATTACTTTTTTGGACTTTACAAATAATGTATCATTATTGGAGACAAAATTAAATAAAGGCAAAATATACTCTATTTCAGACTGGGTTTTTTTTCCCTTTGTACGGGGATCCCACCAGGTATGTAATTACTGAGGTCCCTAATGGTCTAACAGATGATCATTCAAAACTTTTCTTTGAAGTTCTGATCCAAAATCAATGCCTCGAGTGTTTCCCACCAAAGTTGTTTTTTTTGCAGACCAGCTGCAATCAAATGTGAAGCTTTCAGGCTTTTCAGATTAAAAACTTGAGTACAGATGGATCCCCTTGGCATACTGCTTTGCAGTAAGCGCGTGCCTCGTGGTACTGTGGAGCCAGTCCCGAGAAGTCCTGAAGCAAATGAGCTCATTCTGTGGCAGCTCTTACATGTCCGACAGAGATTTCTGGTATTTGATTTATTTCACTTACCTCAAGAAAACATTGATCTGTCTATCGATTTATGCAATTATGTAGTCTGTGTAGCCACAGGTTGCTTTTCCATTCCCATGTCTAACCCTTCTTGTTGCAGCATGTCATACATTAGACTTGATTACTGAGGAAGAGATGCGTTCACACTGTGTGTCCTCCCAGCGCCTGGCACGCTCAGACGCTGATCCTGGTCTTCTGGGTTGTACTGGTTTGAGATAGAGTTAATCTTCTTTTTAGTAGCTGGTACAGTGCTGTGTTTTGGAGTTAATATGAGAATAATATCGATAACACACATGTTTTAGTTGTTGCTAGGTAGTCATAGTGTTTACACTAAGTCAAGGACTTTTCAGGTCCCCACACCCTGCCAGGTGCACAAGGAGCTGGGAGAGCACAGCCGGGACAGCTGACCCAGCCCGGCCAAAGGGATATTCCCTGTCATGCTCCGGATAGAACTGGGGAAGCTAGCTGGGAGGAGGGATTGCTGCTTGGAAACAGGCTGGGCATCCAGTTGTTTTTTTTCTCTTCTGCATGTGCTGAGCAATTGCATTTGTGCATCACTTCTTGTTATTATTATTGTTGTTACTTTTATTATTTTAATTCCCTTGCTTTGTTATCCTATTAAACTATCTTCATCTCAACCCACAAGGGTTTTGTTGTTTTTTTTATTCTCCTCCCCATCCCATTGGGGAGATGGGGTGTGAGTGAGCAGCTGTGTGATGCTTAGTTACTGGCTGGGGCAAAATCACAACATGGGTGATAACGCATATTGGGAATTAGTTATAATAGCATCAGAGGTTGTGGGGAAGTGGGACAAGAGTCCCGCAGGCAGCCAGGGGTTGAAATTTCTTAGGAAATCCTCCATCCTTATGAAAACTTCCCCCAGGGAGCAGGTATGGCTAGAGCACCTTTCCGTGGTGGAGAGCAGAGGATGGCAATGCAGCCACTGCCTGCTGCATCCTATCAGATTATAGCTTGCACTACAGCATAGTTAAAAATAACACAAACCTAAGACTTCTAAGTCAAAATAAAGGAAAGACACTTTTGGCACCATTTTATGTCTGCCCCACCGTTTCAGTGGTGTGTAGCATCTCGGTAACTCTGTCCCATACCCCTCGCTTGGATGGAGAGATGCATGTGCCACTTGCTTTTCTGCTGGCTCACACAGTTTCACTCTGAGGCACTCACATACTACATTTCATTTGTAGCCATTGCAGCGACAGCCTTCCTGACACATGTACAAAACGGTCAAAGGTTTTCCGTGGATGTTAGGGGTGAGATTTGGACTCTCAGCTTTTCCCCCAGCACCGGAGTGGCTGAAAAACTCTTGCAGCCTCGGTGGCAGCTGAGCAAGGGTCCTTCCAGCAGAGACCCTCTGGCAGGCACCTGAGGGTGCCCGGAACAGCCCGTCCTCCCGCCGAGGCAGAAGCGGGATGCTGGGGAGCGCGGCCGTGCTGCGGAGGGGAACCACATCACAGGGCACAGCCGTGCCAGTGGAGCCGTGGGTGTCCCCACGCCTGCAGGAACCATGCGAGGGAGACCATCGGCAGCCTGGAAGGCGATGCTACACCCGGCAGTGCTTTCCATATCAAGTGGCCAGCCTGGCAGAAGCCATTGGAGTCTCTGTACGGCTAGTCCAGCTCCAGGCAGCAGGAGAAACATCAGCTCCTCAGGAGTCTCCACACCTCCTGAATTATTAGCTGGATACCAAGTAAACAAAGGAAAAGTAAATTCTTTGTGTCTTTCCATGCCACTTTCCCAGTTTGATCAGTCCTTTCTCCCCAAACGTATATGATATTTGTACTGCAAATTAAGAAATAATTATCAAGACATTGAGCAGTTAAACACTATTCTGTCCTTTAATGTCCCGGGACAAAGGTTTTAATAATTCATTGTCATTTTATGGATAAATTCTTAATGTACCATCTTTAGCTAACAATTTTCAAAGGAAATACATTAATGAGGTCTAAGAAAATGTGGGACTTTTTACCTTAATTACCTGGTTCATAGATCAGAGTAATTAGATTCCAGCAGACTTTAAGTATAATCTAAAAGTAATTACCACAGCTGCCAGCTGTTAAAATATCGCATTAATTGTGCTCTAGAAAAGTTTGGGAAAAAAATTTGACCTTTTCTGTGGTTAATTTAGATTTAACCTAAGGTGTGCTTTGAGAAAACAAAAAGAGCCATTAATACAAATAAGGAAAACAAACTTACAAATTGCAAACTGCTGCACTTGAGAGGATATTTGTAAAACACAGTTCTAAAAAGCAAATATCTCCTTAGCTGAATTTATAATACCATTGGGAAATACTAAATTATTTTGAAAAAGACCCATCTTTCTTAATACAGCATTGGGCATTTATGCTTTTCAGACACTTTTTTTGCTGATCCAGCATGCCAACCAGTCAGGTAAAGGCTTTAGAAATGGGTCAGGAAATTGTACCTTGGAGACTGAAGCACACGTAAAAGTTTAGACAAAACACAGGATGGTGGATTCTTACACATAGAGCAGAGCCAAGTATCTTGAAACAGACTAGATGCATCCTCAGAAAACATAGAGGTGTCAGAATTTAAGCAGAGAGGAAAGTATCGAGAGAAAGCAGTACAGGTGCTACAGGATGTCTCTGGAGAAGATTGGGAGAGCACTGGAGGAGTCTGACTGCTAGGTAGTGCTAGCAAAGCTGACAACTACCAAAGTAGGGGTTCGCCCAGCGAGGAGGACTTGCAAAGCAGAAGGGGTTTTCTTATTCAGCATTAGTCTGGGGTTTGCAGCTCTTTTTTCATGCGTTTTACACATATAATCTGTTTGCTGAGGACTGCTTGGCATTAAGCAGAGTCAGTTTCTGTTTCACAGAGGTGCGAAGAAAGCATACACATAAACTGGCTGTAGCTCTGGAAGGCCATGAAGTTAAACTTCTGTACATGCTTGCAAATAATGAGCTTAAGGGGACTGAAACAAACAGTGCTCAGGAGGGAAGGTTAGAAATGGATACGTGATAAAGAAAGAATTTAGGAGAATAAAAAAAAAACAGGAAAGAGCCTCACCACCCTCAAAGCTTAGGCAATACTGCTGAACGCTGTGGGCCTCCCGCAGCTCTGTGGGGTTGATGGGGAACCACTGCCATCCTCTCCTGAGTCTACCTGATGCTCTGTGATCCCTAATCTGTGCAGGAATTATTTGGTCTCTCTTCCTTTTGAGCCTATGCTCTCTAATGCATAATTAAGTACTTTTTGCTGGTGGAAAAAACCACTCTCCTCTACACCTCCCAGGTATGGAGGGAGAGAAAAGACGTTCTTGCCCAGGGCAGCCTGGCAGTTAGGAGGTTTTGCTGGGAAGCAAAAGATGTATATTTGGATTCTCCCAGATAGAAAACAAAACTGAACCTAGTATAAATACTTTAACTGTTGGTGCACAACCTTAAAAACCCCCACATTTCCCAAGACCAAACCGCTCAGGTACTTTTCCAGACCAGGGCATGTTGCCTGCCCCTCTCAGCAGGGTGTTGTGAGCTGTGGCCCTCCAGTTCCCACTACCGAAGGTGGTGAGATTCAAGACGAGACACTGTTCTTACAACATTTCCCTCATTCTAACCTTGGTGGCTCCGGGAGGAGCATGTTGCCTTTTTCAGATCTCATGTTGAGCTTTCATATACAGCACTCAAAGAGCTGGCACCTGGAAAAGGTCTGATATTTCCTTCAGTTTAATTTTCAAAGAAAAATCCCAGCTTGATACCACGTCTCCCACTACCATTTCATTTTTACAGTGATGCTAGGCATCAGAGCACTTGCTGGGCTCTGTTCTATTTAAGTTTGAAATGTTTACAGTCCATATCCACAGAGGCACCGAGCTCCTAACACCCAATAGGATGTTTTCGATATGATTTAAGAATTTGAATATGCTTGTAGATCTGAACCTAAACTTATTTTGGCTACAATCTTCCTACTACAGATGAGACACGATGGGCCATGAGGCGTTTTAAGAACAATTTGTATGGCATGAAGTGCAGCCCAGCCCCGGGCAGGGGCTGGTAAGGGTCTCTAGGAGAGCCCAGGGGCTGCAGACCTGCCAGACTGCACCTGCTGAAAGGGCTGCTCCAGCTGGGAAGCACAGACTGTCATTAAAAACGGGGTTCGGAGGGTGAGGAATGGAGGCAGAATCACATACAGATTTGTTAGGAGGCATTTATACCTATTTAAAATATGACTCAATTTGTTTAATGTTTATCTAGAAAAAACATTGTAATTTGTTAACGTTTTTTAACTGATTCATGCCTGACCAAACTCTCCAGGACAGAAAATGCAATTAAATAAAATCCTGAGTGTCTCCCACTTCCTTCTGCAAACCATTTGTAGCTGTGGGAAAAAGCTACACAAATTATTTTTGTGTATGTTTGCAGGAAAGGACTGCGGCAGGGATGGCGGGACAGATAATAGTAATATAAACCAGCCTTGTGGACTAGAGAAAAGCTTAGTTTTAGAAAGAAAGTCTGTTTCTACCTCTCCTTTCGTGCAATGTTATGCCTCAAAATACTAACAGATGTGATCACTGAATGCAAGAAGAACTGGCAGTTGGAATAAAGTGGAAAAAGGAAAGTCTTTTTGCTGCGACGTAACGGCAGTACCCTGTGGGGCAACCCTCTGAGCCCTGCTCAGACCCGTCCTCTGCACCACGAGGACCAGGGGGCTCAGGGAGGAGCTGGTGTTTCTTACAAGAAAGAAAGCCCGAAACTGCTGAGGCCGCCCTAGGAAGAGCCAAGCCAGCCCTGCCGCTTTCCGAGGCCGGCCTGAGCCGCGGGGACAGCATTGGGGGAGCGTGGGGATAAGGCACTCATACCTGCTGCCATTTCTTAAATCCTGGCGTGATCAGGCCTGCAAGACACCGTGTAGCCATTTCCACGTACACCCAAATCTTAATGCGCATGAGGAATTCAAAGTTACATGAGAATGTAAAAACGGCCCGACTGAGCTACACGGCCCAGTGCCGCTGGTGCTGGCCGGCAGCCGTGGACTGGGGCGAGAGCAGCAGCAGCCGGGCAAAGGCAGGCCATCGGTCCCTCCTCCCGCCCAGCGGCGGGCAGGCTGCACGGAGATCAGACCCGCACGGTTTATCAGTCCCAGAGAAAGAGTTGCAACAGGCTATCCTAGAAAACACAAAAACTCAAGAAAAGAGACGGGAAGCTCGTCAAAGAGATGTGTTATTGCAAAGCATACTCCCAGCACACGGGCACCTTTAAAAAAGGAGGGAGGAAAATTAAAACAAAAACCAGCAATAACCTGCCACTAATACATGATGTATAAGCAAGAAAACTCTTTCTCTTCAGAGACTATCAGTTTTAATACGGTGTCAAGGAGTTGAAAGTTAGCATGGTACAGGCACATCAAAGGGAAAAAATGTTAGGAAAATACTTGTGCAGTCTTAGGAAGGGTAGGAAAAGTATCAAACGCCTTAAGTGAAGAGATAGCAAGAATAAACAGCGTCTTTTTATTGGGAAGAGTGTGGTAGATAATGGTTTGTTTGACATGTTTTATTTAAACAAAAGAGCTTTTGGCATTTAAAGAAGAATGGAGGGAGAAGATTCCTCTTATCTTCCCAGGCACAAAGGCTGGATATATAAAAAACGTGCATGTTGATCATCCAAACAGAAAATGCCATCTCACTAAGGGCTTATGCACACATGGAGTGCTGGGGAAGCAGCTGCTCCTGAGCAGGCCTTCAGTGAGAACACACTGAAAATACTTCTTAGCATTAAAAGAGATAAGCCTTTAAGCTAACAGGTCTGTGCAAAAGCTTATGCCAATCTTTTGCAAAGCAAATATCTTATTGTTTAAATACACTTGTATTCTCTTCAGGCATAGCAATCGTGGCCTGTGTTCAGCTGAAAACAGCTTTCCTCTCTCGAATGCAGTCTTCTTGAGCAGTAATGTCTGGGAACGATAACCAGGTCCCTCAAGGATCGCAGTGACATTATAGCTTTGTCAAACACGTATTACCAAACGGTACGAAATCACTGTGGTCATCTGTGCAGCATAAGGGAATCACAATACTTATTGAGTCTTAAACATCAAACACGAGCCTTTTACTAGTATCTTATTACTTCATGCCTCCTCCCTCCCCTCTGCTTTTCCCAGCAAGACTGGGTGTCCTTTCCTTGCAGCCTCGCCCATGCCGAGAGCTGAACGCAAATGCCACCGTCCCTCTGCACCAGGTAAACTGAACAGCCAAGCTAGTTCTCATTTCTGTGGTAGGGTATGGTGTCAGCTCATGTGCCTGAGGAAAAACTACTGGAGACATCTTTGCTACTAATATATTTACAAGGTTCATAAGATCTGCCACCTTTACACAGGTGAATAAAACTCATTGAACTCAATGAGGTTGAATATACAGGACAGGATTGTTGCACGTGACAAGGGTGGCAGAACTAGACTCCTTATGTGGCAGGATTTATGCAAAGAAGAGAAATTGCTTCTTTGGAAGCATTTTAAAGGGAAGAAGTTCCAAAAAAGAGAAGATAAGTCTTGGGTTTGTTCACAAACTAGTTCTCAAATGGTTTTACGGAATGTCTGAAAGAAGCTTAGGTTTATTGGGAAAGTTACTGCCTACCACCCTGTTCACACCCATCCTAACACCTAGAGTAACTAGTGAGAGCCTTGTTTTTTTCCAGGCTACCTCAGCCTCTTCTTGTATGTCCTTAATTATCTTCATAGCCCTTTGTTGGACTGGCTCCAGTACGTCCATGTCCTTCTTGTACTGGGGAGCCAGAACTGTACACAGCTGTTCAGATGTGGCCTCACCAATGCTGAGCAGAGGGGAAGAGTCACCTCCCTCAACCTGCTGGCACCACTCTGCCAATGCAGCCCAGGAGGCTGCTGGCTTTCCTCTCCTCCTTTCCAGCTGCAGAAGTCAGGCTTCTGGTACTTTAGCAAAGGAAAATTGTGATGGTAACACATCATATCTTTCAGACATCCAGAAGAGAACAACACACATTCAGCAGAAAAAGAAAAAAAAGTCAATAAAATACACAACAAATTCCTTTTATTGAAATACCAGACTGCGATTGCTGGCATAACAAATCGAGTTGTTTAGACCTGCTACAAAGAGCAATAGACATTTTTGTGAAAAATACTTAAAATGTATTTCAAATACCCCCAAGTGATGTGTCAGCCAGTTACAAGTTTTGTACACACCTGCAAGCCTCAGTATTAACTAGTGATATGCAAACTGCTGCATGCTACATATGCATGGATCAAAGCACTCTGAGCGATATTCTTAATACTTCAATTGTAACTGATTTTAATGAGGATGAATATTTATCTTGAATAAATTAATGTGAGACAATATTGAGAAATTCTAAATTAATTTGCATTAATTAAAATTAATAATTCAGTAGAATTTTAATAGGCAAATCTGAAGATACTATACTGTTTGCTTGAAAAGATTTTTTCTTTAAAGTATATTAAGGCTTTTTGTGAGCATTTGCTTTTTAACTCCTCCGTAGGACTGAAAATATAGTACATCTAGGCTTTGTAAACATGTTCCCTATTTCTACCCTAAAACTGTCTGGGAAGTTTGACTAATTTGTGCAGCTGTCTGAGATTTCTGGATATGCCACTCTGATCAAGCTGCTCTGAGTCTGGAAACTCTTGGCACATCAACTGGGTATTTACACATCAGTTCTTAACAGTTTTCCCCAAGAGCCAAAGCACTGCCAGAGGGATATGCACTTGCCCTAGATCTAACACTTGTAGATGCACAGCATGCATGCACTGCCCAGTTCTTATTCTTATATGCCATAAATGATGGGTATCAGACTCAGCCAGAACACGAGGACTAGGTGCACCACCACCCAAAGATGGTAAGCACACTCTACCTGTGCAGCTGGTGTGCGATTGCACACAGCGATCCCAGACAGGCATACGACAGCTCCAATATCAGCACTGATTACATGCTCACTGCTGATGAGATGCTTGTCTGTGTAAGCAGACGGTCTCCCTGCCGCTGCTCAGCACTCACAGGGTACAAAGGGAGGTCCATCCTTCTGGACCAACAAGGTCTTGTATCCTTTCAGATACTATGTAACCATTTGGCTTTCATTTATCATTTTCAGAACTATAAAGTAAAAGTAAATCCTTCAAAGCAAACATTTGTTTTGTTTAAAAAAAGGAGAAGAGATTGTGCTGCTCTTCCTGTGCCCTCTCTCCAGGGGGGCAGAGGTGGCCAGCCACGTGTGATGCAGAGAGGCACCTGGGGCTGCATCTTCCCCTGGACATTTGTCTGGGAATACAAGGTACCACAAGATGCAGGTGAAGCTCTTCAGCACTGCTTTTCCCAGACCTCTTAAAGAGGAAAGCGTATGCCTTTTTCTCAGTTGGGAGGGCTGGCACAAACACTCCTCTTTCAACTCCAGCTTCTGTCCTTCCTTCCTGGCTGTGTTTTCAGCAAATTGCTGAACACAATAGCAGAATATACCATTCTAGTGTGATTCTAGATAACAAGCTGTGCAAGGGGTTATGAAGATGGCAATGCTATCTAATTTAGGCATCCCTGGTCCTTCTAAGTAGTGCTTGCCTCTAGGAGCACAATTGCTTTCCAGGGTGAATTATTTGTGGTGCAACAGCTTGCGCCATAAAGCATCGCTCATTGTCTGAAAGAGTGGCAGAATCTGGCCATTTGCAATTTTGAGCCTTAATCTGAAGCATGTGTGACTGGCAAAAGAAATGGACATTCACCCTGGACACAACCCTTCATTCCCCTCTCTACCCTTCCTTCCTCCAAAACCAAAGCAGAAAATTCAGAAAAATTCAGAAAATCAACGGGTATTTCAGGTGCAATAAGAATGATGGATTAGACTTGGCATCTGAATGTCTGAATTCATGAATAAATATGTATAGAACTTTGTCCTTTCAAAGGGTCATGAGACATTAGATGGTTTGACTTCTTACTTAGGACGCGTAAGCGGTTTAGTTTCTCGGGGGATTATTATAGTTAAATTACAGCCTCATATGCTCTTCATGAGACAAGAAGGACACTTTCATGAACAGCTTTTTCTTACAGTTGCAGTCAATCTTAATATGTGAAAGATGCAGCTTCCTATTTGTTTCCAGCTAATTTCAGAATTATTTTGCTTCAGATGTCTCTGAAAAACAAACAAAACAAAATGACAGGGTGAAACAGGAAACCTTTACATTTTAATTTAAAAATTACACACCAAGTGCAGGTGAATGATCTCTTGAGTCAAATTAACGGCCGCATGTTAGGGCTCGTCTGTGCCGTAAAATGGTTTGTCAGTACAATTATATCAGCAATCCCAAGACTATAGCAAAAATAAAGCTAATACATGACTCCAACACAGCTATGCCAGCAACTTTGCCTAAGTGTGTGAAACTTGTACCAGTAAATTTTTCTTTTACTAGTATAGCTTATGCAGTTTAGGGAGATGTTTGACTTATATGGAGTGAAAGATCTCATTTAGTCAGTGTAAGCTGTGCCTCCAGCAAAAAATTTTCCTGGTGATTCTCCAGCGTGACAACAGCCATGATGCCTGTGTTATGTTGCTGGTCTGGCAGACATGGGAGAAGAGATACCTCCCTCTTGGAGAGAGGCTTCCAACCGGTGTACCCTGGGCTGGGGTAAAAGAGATGCAGGCCTGGAGGGGAGTTAATTAATATTTAATGGCAATATGGCAGCATGCTAAGATTTCATCAGTGAGCTCTGTTCCCAGCTCCGCCACATTGCAAAACCATGTTTTAATCTGCCCTCTAGGGGAATGGCAAGACCTGTGCATGTAGGATGAACATCTAGATAATCATGGTGGTCTGATAGTCTTCCCTGCCCTTTAGGGTCTTTGAACCTACAACTGCTTTGAGACAGGCTGCTTGAAGTCCTGCCTGCGTCAAAGCTAAGAATTGAATTGCAGCTCTCAGAGCAGCACAATATTTGTTTGCTTCCTCTCAACTCTTCCTTCCTTCTGTAATGGCCATTGATTGCACCCCAGAAAAAAGCTTCAGTTTGCACATTAGGGTAAAGTGGAAACACCAGGCAGTAGAAAAATTACCTAACAATGAAAATTAGCAAAGTAGGTGATGCCCCAAAATCTGCATTGAAAACTACTTAAGAAAAGGGGGACTTGCAAAAGTGCTGAGAACATACAACTCCAGTCATGGATTTGGGTTCCTTACCCCAATATCCCCAAGGCTGCAGAGTTTGCCTCAGCCTTTCAGCCAGAGGCAAGGGGAGCTACAAAAGAAACAACTATCTTAGAGGGTCAGTGGTATGAAAGCTCCAGAAAAATGTCTTAGAAAAACAGTACAAAAGGATTAATGAAGATGCAGTGAGGTCAGAAAGGTTGGTTTTCATTTGTAACACTGTCTCTAGCTTTCAGTCATGCAGGAGCTCACATCTCAGCATAACCAAGGTAAAGAAAAAAGTTCCACCTCAATCTGTTTCATACAATTAATTTTTACAAAAAATCAGTACAAATTGAAAATAAAGAAAACTACTTTGTCCAAACAAAACCACCTCGTCTGCTGAGTTCATGACAAGAGGAAAAAACAGCTGGCTAGTTTTTTCATTCCTTATGGCATTTCTCTCTTTCTTCTACTTTTCCTTTCTTGGATCCTATTTAATAAGCACCGAGGCTTAGTCAGCTGAGACCATGCCTTCTCCAGCACTTGTGTGAAGTCCAGAAAGCCACGTCCTGAAACAGCTTGACACCAGCACTTGTTTTCAGCTCTCCAGGTGGCTGGACCATGTCGTTTCTGTCCTTTTCCAGCCATGAAGTTGCAAGCAGCAATCAGCACTGGAGGCAGAAGCTGCCTTCTCTGGTTTTGCTGTTGGATTTTTGTTGTCGCTGCTCCTGCATGCCTCTGTCTTGTTTTTGTTTGCAAGGACATGGGATGAGGAATTATAACAGCACCAGAGCTACTACAGTTCATTGCAATGAGCCTTCTCTGCCCCCTTTTTTCTCACACCCCAGAAAACCTGCTATTGATATCCTTACTGCCCTCTAAAAGACTATCAAACCGAGAGCCTTCTTCATAAAAATATCCAAAACTCAACTCATGGCAGTAAAACTAAATAAACTTGTGTTGTTAAAAAGAAAGCCACAGCTTTTAAATGCTTTCAGGGTTTTTCCCTACTTTCTCTTGATTCTTTAATGAAAGGTTAAAATATGTTAATGGTGGTTGTTGCTATAGCAAGCTCAGGCATCTGTAGTCAAGTCCCTTGTTTAATTGCTTATTGTTCTGGAGTGATGAGGTCATGTTAACATCATTGACCCTCCAGGCACATTTATTCTATCAAAATTAACATAGCAATGACCTCAGGCAAGTCTCTGTTCTTTCTTTCTCCCTCCTGCTTAGAGCGAGGACTATGTCTTGCTAGTATCATCCTTGCATGCTTTGGCCTGATTGTGGAAAGACTTTTTTGGGGCACTGGAGAAAAACTGCAAATAGTAAATACTTATTTTCTCAAAGTACACCTGACTGTTGAGGTTTGCTTCTGTATTTCATTAGAACATTTTTTTCCCCTAATGACTCTATTTTGAAGTAATTTGGATCAATAGATTTCATTTTGATAGATCACATATACCAAATAATTAAAAATGGATATCAATAAATAGCATAAATGTCCTGAGGAAGGGAGGGACCATGCTTGGGAAATGGTTGACTGATGAGTTCTTGAACTAGAATTAACATGATTGGATGTTAGGCATTTGGCACAGATGCAAGAGATAACTCATTTTTGTGCATTATTTGCCTGTAAGTAAGCCTAAACCAGCTAACTTGGTTATTTTTAATAGCGCCTCCAAGCAGATGGGTAACATACATGCTCAAAAGCTGTTTTTTTAAGCTCTGTCAATCATTTTACCTGGCTAGACATACAAGATTAATTTCATATGCTCACATCAAATCCATATTTCTCAAAATGCTCACAAGTGGAAGCACGGAAGCTTGATAGAAATGTTAAGTGCTAGATAAAAGCCATAATGGAGGGTTTCTGATGGTCAGGGGAAGACCAGCAGGCTCGAGAAGCTACATGCTCCTTGCCTAGCTAATGATTTTGGAGGGTGGATACTTCTGTCATCCACCGAGGGTGATAATTTAGGTGATTGCTTCATAATCCAAGACAGACAGTGGCAAAGGTCCTTTCTTTCATGGTTTGCTAGAGCTCTCAAAGAAGACAACTAACACAGTGAAACCTTGCCTCTATTGATAGGGATTTTAAAGGGCAGGTGGAAAAAGACTTAAAGAAACTGATGCTATGGCAGTAAGTAGTATAATTAGAGGCTGATCCTCTAGGCTGGCATTGCTTCTTGAAACTGTGCTTTTTCCTTAATGCCTATAGTCAAAAGGACTATTTTAGTCAAGAGAGAGTTTCATTATCTCTTTCTTGACTTCTTCATGCAATAGAGCAAGTCCCCATCCTCAGTGGCACATGGACTGAGGAAGTAATGCATTTATGTGAAACACCCTACTTTGTTTCATTTTTCAGTCTTTCCTGTAACTTTGGAGTTCCTATGGTTGTGAGCAGGGGAAGAGATGATTGCACAGATACCACACCCTGCCCTGGATGTTGTGTTTCTGAGAGGTCTGAGCATTTCAGAAAAAAATAAGACCTTATTGCAGATTCAGTAAGCTGCTTAACTCAGAATAGAAAAGTTGCGTGCTATTTTAAAATAAATACACAGTACATTTTGAAATAAAATACCACTTTATAACAAAATAGTTTTTTTAATCTCTGAAACACAACATTTCAAGTTTCTCTGGGTTTTCAGGTGTTTCTCTTAACAAGAGAAGCAATTCAGCCGAATCAAGTGAAGTTCATAAAAGGTTCAGCTATGAGTGAAAAGAGCTGGGACTACACAGTTTCACTCAGATCTAGAGGAAAAAAAAACTTTAATCTGTGTTTAGCTGGAAATAATGCTTGGAGCTTTTTAGAAGCAAAGACCCTCTTCACTAGTACTTTAAGTCTCTGCAGACTGCCAGAGCAGAACCTTGAGGATTTAGTGAAAACACAGATAATTCCTGGAAGCTTTTTAAGATCCAAACCTTAGTCATGCACAACAAGGCATCCACTTCTAAAAAAAAAAAAAAAAAAAAAAAAAAAGAGGAAAGTACTATAATTTGTTACAGCAAACTGGCACAAATCAGAAAAAATTAGACAGGCTTTCAGATACAAAGCCTTTCTCTGGGTTTCTGTGTGGTTTTGTAAGGATAACTGTTGGTCTAATTAAGGTTTTGTCTCTATATGTAAACCTGGCCTTGCCTGTGCACTTCTATCACCAGAGCAATGATAGGTACCGCTTTGACAATGGTGACATTGCTAAGACTGACAGGGTATCACAGGCGTGATACCCAGGTGCCTTTCCTGCGTTATTCACAGGACATTCAGGGCAACAGCAGCAGCAACCAGGGGAAACCATCCCTCGTTTTGGGGAGTGAAGGTTACTGGCCAGTCTGAAAAATCACTCTGCCTGCACTTGTTTGCATCCATAAGTGATCATAGATCACACTCACCTTCTTCCTTCAGAGGGTGCATGCTTGTTTCTAACAGTGGTGTCCTGAAATACTTTTCTTAAGTTTTCAATTATGTTTTCATCCACGTAGTCATATTTGTGCTCTTCTTCCTCTTCCTTTTCTGCCTCACACTTTCCAAGTGCCTTATTTGTGAGACCTGAGCAATTAGCAGAAAAATAACTGTAAGGAAATGGAAGACTCTGCCCTTGCCCTGAAAAACTGTACAATTCATACAGACAACTACAAAAGCAAAAAATAAAGAAAGGCATATTCTCCTCACTTTTCTCATTTTCACAGAGATCTTAAATTACTTACTCGAGTTCCTGAACAATATCTGTGGCAGATCAAAAATTAAATGCAGCTGAGCATTTTATAAGAGTCTTCACTCTTAAGAATTCCTATCTCAGCTTTTGCATAATACTTGTACCTCAGAGTCTGTGGGCAAAACAGATGTTGTCCATTCCCTGCTAGTTGTCCACAGATAACTCTAAGGTTTATTAAAATGGTTAAAAAGTGTGATCACTGACAGCATAAAAGCAGGCAGATAAAATTGTCTGACCATATCAAGAGAAGAGCAGTCCACTTGCCACATGCAGCACCTACCATCCCTGTGCACCCATGCTCTTGTGTTTCATTGCCTGAAGAGACAAGCCTCTGCAGCTAGGAAGCTGTGGTGTTACTTTGGGATTTCCTAGACCCAGACCTCCCAGTTTCCTCTTGTCACTTAGAAGGTGGTACTACAAACAGAGGTGCAGGCTTGAGAGTGGCTTGACATTTAAATGAAAAGTTTTGAAGTATATTTCTTTACCTCCAGCTAGACCAGCCTGGGGCAATACTGAGGACAAACCTTCCAAAAAGCAGTGGCCTTTTCCCACAAGGGCAAAGACCTTCATGGGAGTACTCTTTGCCACTCCTGTACTGGGGTAGGCTCTGCTCTGAATCTTGGCACAGCAAGAACTTCACATTACAGCTCACATCAGTGAGCTACAGGCTGCTGCTGGAAGGTCCCAGGGTCTCCTCCCCTGCTCGGGTGGTCCTAGTGCTTCCCTGGGGCAAGAGGTAGCACCACAAGATGAATGAGACCACTGCTCGCATGGAGCAGGACCACACAAGGATCAGTCACTGAGTGCCCCAGGGCCACCACATCCCTTGGCCCAGGCTGTGATGGGGAAGAGCCAGACAGCAGCAGGACCAGCCAGAGCTGAGGCAGCAGCACAGGAGTTCCCCTGCCAAGAACAGCTCATCCTTGAGGTTTCCTAGGAAGCCTCACCTTTAATAGAGCTGAGAGGATTATAAAGCAAAAAGTTTCACCTGAAATGACAAAACAGTGTGAAACACTGCTTGTGGTACAGCTGTTCCCTTCTGGTTAAATTGCTATGACAAAACCTGAAACAACCTGCAAATGTGCACAGGACCTCACGTATTGGACCTCTCAGCAAGGCTGTGCTCATCAAACAGGTCCTTCTTTATGGGACTGAACTTCTGAAACAAGAGTTCTCCTCAGAAGCTTATTCTTGTGAGCACTGCGTTCCCTCCACTTCACCAAGAAAACAGCTGTGCATTCTCTTGGAAGTCTCCAAACCCCACTTGTGTTCCTCCTGAGACTCTCTACAGCTGAGGTGTCTCTCCCTGAAAAACTGGGCAGGATTCATTTCTTTTTGAAGTTCTGATCCTCAACTTTACAGGTGTTTCAAGGCCAGAAATAACCATTAAGTTAATCAAGCAGCTGTGTGGCCACACCAGCATGAATTTTATCACAGACCAATTTACTCACAAGTCCCTCTGCTACTTTTTAGGAATATGTAAATTAGCAAAGTATTTCCAGATCTAGGCATCAAAAGAAGAGAAAAACAAAATAAAAACCCACAAAAAACCAAACCACCACCAAAAACTCAAATCTATGATGAGAAATTTAATGAAGATCTCACTCACACATGTGGCCACTGTCTTGTTAATAAACATTTCCAGGTTCGTAGTTCATTTGCAAGTTGGCTGTGTTTGATATCACTAAAAGTAAACTAATGAATAAAACAGGCACTGAAAGAATAAGCTAATCCCTGTGATTCAGCAGGGGAAATATTGTTTGTGCACTTAGACTTGCTAATACGGATATAAAGTACAGATTGCTCATGGATGGCATAGCTAGACTTTCTTCTTTCCCAAACACAGGCAAACAAAATGATACGCTTCTAAGCAAGACAGCTCAAGGAGAAAGGAAATTAATGTCATCAGGTCACAGCTGTCCCCAGTCCCAAACCTGTGTAGGATGCCTTCTGAAATGTATATATTTACACTTCAATAAAGCATTAAGCAATGAATGGGACAAGTTGAACAATCCCAAAGGAATTCTGAACAGTAAAATCAATGCAATTTGCTTTGCTGTTTGAAAAAATATCTATTAGCCTCAACACTGAATTACTGAATCAGATATGCCATCTCAGCCTGCTAAGAAAACAAGGCTTATGTCATTGTGCTGCCTATCCATCCGTCAATCTCTTCAGTACTTTCAAAAGTTTTTTTGCCAATTTCAGTCAGATTTGAAAAGGGGGCAGAAGTCTCAACGTGGTTACAAAAGCGACAGTTGAATTAGTTCCTCTATTGAAAGAAGAGCATGCAGAACACAGCTGTTATACACTCCATTTGGCAGCAGACAGCAGGATGAATCAGCGTGTGCATATTGGTTGGCCACTCAACACACACATAGCTCCAGACCTGCTCTTTTTCATTTGATAGGAGTGCCATAAGGAGAGTTTTGGTTATTATCAGGGAAGGGGGAGAGGAACAGTAGGGGACAACAGACCTGAATACTTATTAAACCAAATTTCATTAATTCTGCTCTTCCTGGAATAATTTGTATAATTACATTTGCCTTTACAGGGGAAGGGTAGTGCTCTGCAGACTAAAAATTTCCATTTATCTCACTTGTATCCTCAAGTGGGTTGCATTTGTTGGTTTTTTTCCCTTGGAATATACTTGCTGTTTTTTTTTCACAAATTTCAAGGTGGCAAACAGTTATCATAGCTCTCCATTCTGTCCTCCTTCAAAATGTAGGCAACAGAAGTAACCTAACTCATCAGGACCCTTGCTCGAATGAAACCAGTGCTAGAAACCCCAACTTATGCACATACAAGGCTGCACACCTAAACACGCCTGGCTTTGACCATAACACAGTTGTGATAAATATCTCAGTTCAGCATTTATGCTACATAAATTAACATTCAACCACATAACAACATTTAGTGTTTATGCCTAACTTGAAAACAATAGTTATGAATTATTATCATAGAATCACAGAATGGTTTGGGTTGGAAGGGACCTTAAAGACCATCTAGTTCCAACCCCCCTGCCATGGGCAGGGACACCCTCCACTAGACCAGGTTGTTCACATTATGTGCAACATTATGCATAATAATATTGTGAACTAAACACGGTAGAACCGCATCCTTATTTCTGCACATCACTGAAATGAATATACACAGAACTGAAGGCATTTGCATAAGCCAGATCTATGAACAGTAGCATTTGATTTGCTGTGGGCCTGGTTTTGATACTCCTCAGTGCTACTGAGAACTAATTCCTAGGGAGTGCTACTGAAAGCTATGGAGTGATAGCAGAATCAGAGCCCATAAAACTAATGGACTGTTCCTTGAGCTGGTATCCATCAACCATTCCTTCACGTGATGATGTAGCATATTTTTAAAACCTGTTAAGTGCCACAATCAAATATGCACTGTAGGCTTACAATTCATGTACGGGTAATGTTTATCTCCCTCTGGAACCTACTAACCCATTGCTTGGGAAAGTTTAATCTTAAGTTTAATTTCTTAAAAAATCTGAAATTTCCTGAAAGAGACATCTGTTGACCTCTTTCACTGTCCTTTTATTTTTTAATTTTCTTCTTTGTCACTTCTTTTCTAGTCTATCTTGCTGATTGTATTGAATTCTTACATACACTAATTTCCACTCTTGCACTACTGCCTCTTTTTGTAAAATATATCCTCAGTATATCAATAACTCTTGCAGATGAGAAAAGGTTGCCACAGTTTTAAACACTTGCGTATTTCAGGCCCCATTATACCTTCCTGCGAGAGGGTAAGAAGAAGGGCTTAGGGCACCTTTTAGCACCCCCCAGGCTCCCAGCTGCTGCTCTGTGGAGGGCAGGTGGAGCTGGGGTAGTGCCATGGAGCTGGATGGCACTGCCAGAGAACGGGAGAGGTGACTCATGCAAAGTCCCCTTTAGTTACCCAGCACATAACACTGCGATACCTCCTCCTTGCGACCACTTCTACAAGCTCCAGCCTGGAACCTCTGCGTATTATTGCAATTAAAATCACTCATATCTAATAAACAAGCCTATGCCTTCTTTCTCCTGCTGTACAACAAGTTAGTTTGGTTAAGAAGAAAGCTGATTGAAAGTGCTTAAATACAATTTACTAAAGTGTACTCATCATCCTATGAAATGATGTGATCTCCTCATCTTAAGTAATTTTCTTGCCTTTTTTTAAACTTGTCTCAGAAGATGTATCAACCAAGAATAAGTTTTGTGTTCACATCCCAAAAACCAGGAAAAAGAGTCCAACTGTTTTTTTTAAAGATAGTTACAGGACCATAGCAGCAAAAGTATCTAATAACAATTTTGCCCTAATCAAAGACTGAGCTAAAGTGTGGAAGCTGGAGAGAGTTGTCATACATGCGTACAGTGGAGGATTCCTAATTCATACTGGTTATCCCTCTGCACTTAATTCAGAGTACTAGTGTGATATCCCTGTGATGTCACCAAAGAAAGAAGAGCTTTTTTTTTTTTTCAAAATAATTCAGAATTCTATGTTTTGCTTCAAGGTTTTTTGGGGGATATTATGTTTAATTCATTTTAATATTTGGTTTAGAGCAAAGACCCATAAACAAATGTATTGCCCTAACTGATGGGACAGCAAGCTGCAGCACAGGGGCAGAAATTTCTTCAACCATCTTCACTGTCAAATTTAGAAGACTTCATATGTGCATCCTAAATTGCAATCAGAAGACCTCTTCCTTTTTTTTCTTTCTCCACTGGCCTCCTAAATCAAGTGCCTAAAGTCAGAATATACAAATATCTTCCCTAAAATGTCCTAACATCAATAAACAAAATCAACATGAACACTTTTTTATTGCAGAGTGTAAAAATTTCAGAATCCTAAGCCAAGAGCAAGAAGATCAGGTAATGTTTTAGAAACTCCACTTAGAATAAATTTCAAGGTTAAAGAAAACCTGATACAACAGATTTCTGATAAGAGTTATTATCCTGCAGATATTGCTACTATTTCTAATGAATTCAAAGTCAGTCAAATGTGAGAAAACTCAGGTTTGATTGCAACAAAGGAAAAAGGTTCCATTTCTTAAAAACAAAGATAATAAAGCCTATCTTTATTAACATGAACCCTGTATGGAAAGACAATAGAGAATTTAAAACTGAAAGAAAAACATGTTGCTTTTCTTTTCGGAACTATCTGGCCTTTGGTAAGAAATAGTAATTGTCTCTGTAACTGTTTTTTTGAGAGCACAGATTCAATATCCTTATTAGGAATTTGAAACAGGCTGGTGCTTTGGAGGGTAGCTTAACATCCACCAGTAGAAGTTTAAAGATTAGTCAGTGAATGGTGCATTTCCTCCCACTCGAAACCCGCAGGAGTGTGTCTGTGTTATTAGTCTTGACATATTTTCTAATCCATTATCTTGTGAATTAGCAGAGCAGAGTATACTCTCTGGAACAGACAAGCTTGCTGCACGCAACAGTGGACTCCTGGGGATCCCTTGGCTGGCCAGGAAGAACTGCTATAACGTGTAATCCAATCTCCTGTATAATTCTGCAGTTATCTTTGAATTAAACCAAATAATTTTGGGCTATACTAACACACATCTTTCAGAAAAACCTTTAGTTTTGATTTGGGTATGTCAGCATACAATCCGTCACTGCTCTTTGGTCTAGGTTGAATCTGCCTGGCTCCAACTTTTAACTCACATTATACTCAAATTTAGACAAAGTTTTTACAGGGATATACTCCAAGGCAATTAAACAAGAAGCAATTTCCTAGCCTTGTAAAAGAAGAAACATTATGGTACTGCCTCTTGATTTTCTATGTGTGTACTAAACAGAAGTACTAAGAGTTTGTTTGAAAACCCTCAGTAACAAAAGCTATTCTTTATCTGATCTTCTGTGAGTAGTCTAAGCTAACACAGTATATGGGGTGAACTTAAAACTAATTAATTGCAGCTTTTGTAAGAAATGAGGCAGGAGACATACGATCAATGTCATCAAGAAAGCACCTACATGAGCACTGATTCCTGTGCTTGTGAATAAGCCAGTCCTCAGCACAAACTTTAAGCCTAGCTTACTTCAGTAAGGATGCTTTGGGCATGTTTTCTTCAGGTGCATCCCCCTCTCAGGTGAGTTCCCATGGCTGCCTCAGCCCATAGAGACCGACCAATGCAAGCGATCCAACTAATGCCTGTAGCATGGACAGCAGTTTTCAAAGTCAAACCACAGTGATTTGCAGGTAGTTCCCTTGTCACAAAAGAGTACAATATTAACCCATCTTGGTATTAAATTTTTTCTGGGGTTTAAACAGAGGATACCGTCATTTGTAGCTGCCAGTATGGAAGCTTCACCATTTGCCCTTATAAAAACTAATCAAATCATTAAGCAGTGAAAAAATGGAGCCTGCATGGAGTTTTTTCAAAGCCACAAAATTACCAATTTGCGATTATCTTTCAAAGCAGACAGATACCAAAATACCTTCAAAAACCAGTTCCCAAATAATCAACTTCCATAACAATAAGGATTAGTGAATATTCAACATGCCACAGCAATTCTTCACTATAAAAGTCTTTATGTCACAGTTGGTAGTTTTGATATGTGTAGTTTCAAATAGGCAGTCCTTGCTAGAAGTCTCACGCACTGAATGACAAGACAATAAAGAGAAACTTTTTCTGAAGTTCTTACATTGATATCAATTATCTGTTAACAAATGCTGTGAGGATGACTATTTGTGCTTTAGACTTCCAAATGTTCCAGTGTTGTAATTAATGTGATGTGTTCAAGATATAACTTGTGACTGCCAGATTAATGAAATCCATTGAATTTTTTATATTAACTGCAAAGTCTTTTGGATTTGTCCTTTTATCATCTAGCTTCTCAACGTCAATATGTTTCCTTTCTGAAAAAGGAAAAATTTGAAAGTAAGTAGAAAACTAACCAGCTATCAAAAAAACAGATAGTGACTTTAAAAACAATTACTGGTCAAGTAATTTCCTAAATATTATTTTTTTATTCAAAATATGAAAATGCAAGTTGAAGACATCTTCACACCTTTAATGTAAATTGCTTGTTCATCTTTAATACCTGTTGGAATCAGTGTTTTTTATAACAGATGATATGTAAGTATCATGCTAAAGCAAAATGAACGTGCATCTTTTCCACACGTCAGTTCCTAAAAGCTACTGAATATTCATGCTACAGTGTCAAACAGAGTTTAATTCCATGCTGCTGTTGAGAGCTTGGATGAATTTGCCTTACAGCATTTATGGAGGAAGAACAGAAATGTTCACTTCTCATGTCTTTTGATTAAGCCACAGATTCCAAGTGAAATCACGCAAGATAATCCTGTATGTAAATTATTTATCAGGGCTGGGGTTAAGCTTTGTTATATTAATAACTCAAACCATAAAGCTTAACTGACCTTCAATCACATTGGTTTCCACTAATGTAGCTCTCCCAGTCATGTCCTTCTTATTCTCATGATGCACCAAATCATTTTGACAACTAACTTGCAATTCCGAAACATTGGCAGCTTGATTTGAGCACAATTTCTTGGTGGTGTCTACACAGAAATTCTGAAATTACATAGAAGAGCACATTGACTTTACATGTAAGTTGTTACTCCAAACTGGATGCTTTCAGAGATGTGACCCATAAGAGCAACATTCTTTGGGTTACTTCTGTGAATTTTAACCACAAATCTTCTGTCAAAGTCAGTCATCAATCATGTTTACCATAATGCTTATCTTTGAGGCATGTACATCAAAAAATAACATGACCAGAAGGCACTCTAGGTGAATAAATTACCTTTCAAACATATCTCCAGTCTTTCTTTTCTTTTCTTTTTTTTGGTTATATGGAGTCAGGTAAACACAAGGAGGGAGATTTATGTATCCTTTTTGGTTGATAAAGATTTCTTTCTGATTAACTATTTTTATTGTATCAATCACTTTTAATGAGTTCTGTTACATATTACATCACAAATTCATATAAAGTCTGACATTTCAATTACATTTATCCAGTAGTATTCATAGCATAGTGACTATAGTTAGAGGATAGGAACAGGCAATTGTGGAGTAATTAATTACAGTGTTACTACATTGCAGAAAGTAAGTTACATGGCTGCAATACTTACACCCCTTGAAATTCAGGCTTAATACATACATTTCCATAATTCTGTTGGGTTTGGTTGGTTGGTTGTTTTTTTAATTCTGAGGTTTTTCTGTCATAAATACTTTCAGTCAAATACATACTTTTCATCTATGTAAATAACAGTCAATTAAAAGTGTCAAAAAGTATATCTTCAGGGAAGCTATACAGTAGCTGCAGTGTAGGTACAATCCACTTGCAATCATTATACCAGAGAGTATATATTTTAAAAAAATAATCAATATGGATTTTCCATTCAAAATCAAATGTAGATTTTCCTCAGCAATGACAAAGCCCATCCTATTCAGAGAGAGAAGGTCATGTTGGTAAAACTGACAGTAGCTACACAGTAATAGTGTTTGATCTTTTCAGAATCAACCCACAATTTGCGAAAGCACAACATGAGCCTATATTTTATGGCAATCTGCCCTTTTTGAAAAAAAGATATCAGCTAGCAACAAGAAAGTCACTGGTAACTGAAACAGAAAATTTGAGAGAGTATATTAGGAAGAACAGATGAGGATGAAATCTGTGAAACGCACGGACAATTTTCCTCAGTGGGTGGGTCACCATGTGACATAAGTGGAGGACTCATTTTGCAGTTAGATGGCTCTATGGTAGTTTTCTCCATTTTCTAAAATAAACACTGCATGCTTGATCTGCAGGGATTGACTGAGTTATAGTATTCAATGCAAATTTGTGCAGTACAGGTGGTACAATGCTGGCTAGTGCTCTCCTTCATTGCAAAAGAGCCTCCGAGGTCGAGCAAAGCTTTAAGCAGTGATGTAATTCACAAAAACCTCAGCGATTTGTACAAAAAGAAAGACAGCTGAGAAATATTTTGCAAAGAGTACAGAAATGTCAGAAGAAGTTCTTCACAGCAGAGAATTAAAATAACCCAGTGGAAAAGATACCACTCAAACTAGGACGATGCTCAGCTGGTGGAATAGCTTCACTGAGGTTACAGGACCTTTGTCTTTCTTCCACCAACAGACCGTGGCCTTTATTTGATCTCCAGTTCTTTTCTTGATCATCTGCACCTAAACAGGCCTATGTGCACCACCTGTTTGTTGCCAGTCTGGCTCGGCAATATGAACACAGGTAGCTATTGAGAAATGTCCATCTTCTGCTCACTTAAAGAACAATTTTTCAAAGCTGTCAGTAAACTTGTCGTATCCTCAATATCAGTCATACCTGTTTGTCACAAATGAAAGGTGTTGGGAAGGGCAGGGAAACATTATTATTCACAGGTAGATTCTTCCTGTGTTCAATTTATTTGTTGTATGGAAAGCTTTCACTTAAAAGTCCACTTTCAGGTAACTAGAGAACCTTAATTGAAATACTAGACATTAATATATAGATATTTAAAGCATTACTTCTTTTTTAGTCAGCTCCTTATTTAACATCTTAATCCTGGAAATCAATATAATGAATATGTTTGGATTACTTATTTTGCATTGCCTTAACTCACTAAAAACAAGGTTTGGTATCAAACCAGAAAGATCTCCTCACTAAGAACATAACTGAAGTTTGTGCTAATCTTATCAGTCACCAGCAAAACCACACATGGTGATACAATGGTTACTTGGGGCACCCTGTAAACAAATTAAAATATGCAGAACTCAAACATTTAAAAACAAACAGGATTACACAAAGTGGATTGTCACTAACACTATATGCTGAAATCTGATGTCGCTTTAACATTCTTAATAGCACTATAGATAACAATTATACTAGAGACCAACAAAGATAAGACATTTTTTTAAACTGTACAAGAGTGAAGTCTTACAGTTGTCTTTCAAATACTAGCAGGCTTAACAGTGGAGGGATTCCATCTATGTGGACTGATTGTTCCATGAATTTAAAGAAGTCAGGATATCAGCTATGGTTTCCAGTACTGTTACTGCCAGAAGAAACACTAATTCAGTTAAAAACTCATGACCTGAACCACAGTCATTTGTTGTAACAGCCTACTCCTGAGGAAACTCTGAATCTCAACATTTGGAAAATCCAACCAACAACTGCAGATGTGTGAACTAAAAATTTTACCCCAGTGCTAAACATTGCCCATACATCTCTAGGTTCACTCATTGTCCAGAAATAACTCAGAAGACAAAGCACAAAGCTGTAAAGGTAAGGTAACGTAAGACTGCACAGTCCCTCTCAGGAAATAGGAGGTGTTCTATCAAACAGGATACAAAAAAGTGTGAGAACCAAGGTGAGAACTGCAGGGCTGGAGACACATCACTTTAGTAAGAACAGAAGTTTCAGCATTCTGCAGAAGCTGTGAGTGCAGAGTTTATCTAACATGCATGAACTGAAAATGCTGCAGTAGCAAACCGAGTTTCAGAGTGAATGGTTTGACTTAATTTCCCTTGATTACCTGAAGAGCTTAAAGCGCTGCACTGGGGGGGGTGTGTGTGTGTGTGTGTGTGTGTGAGCTCACTTCGACAAGCAAGGCTTCACTCTGTTGCCTGCACCAAAGGCAGTGAAATCTGACAGCAGTTCTTATTCTTATGAATGGCACTGCACAAATAGTAATGCTTTGCCTATCTACAGCCCCACACAAAACCTGTTCCAAAAAACGCTGATTTTCCCTGCAATTTAAGTGTGTGCTGGCATCCCTTTCTCACAGCTCCAAGGTGCATTCTCCTCTGACTTAAAAAATTCAGGCTATCAACAGTTGTCTTCCTGTGAATATTTCTTTCATTGCTGTCTCTTATTGTTTTTTGAAGTCATTTACGTTTCTGTTATGAACATCATGTGGGAATGAGTCCCAGAGTTTACTTCTATATTATGTAAAATTTCCTTTGGGGTGTTTTTTGTCTTTTTGTTAACTGTCCTACCTCATAATTTCATGCTGCTGCTGTAATCTGTCTCTATTCATTTTCTCTCTGCATTCAGGTTTTTACTCTTTTTCCTGAGTCACCTCTTCTTCAGGCTGAAGAATTTCTATTCTAGTCTATTTAATCTTTCCTCTTACAGGGGCCAAATTGTAATCCATGATGCACCAGCTCCTGAAATTCCTGCTTCTTTGTAAGATACAATCCAAAATTACTGAAGGCAGTCCATATACCACACGTACTTCAGAGAGCAGTCACAACTACACAGTAACCCAAGAAAGTAACACAGGAGTTCTTACAATTAAAAAATAAAACCAAAAAAATCCTCACCAACTCACCAACTTTAAAGGGGCCCAGCAAAACTAGTGTCAGTTCTGAGATAGAATAGCTGAAAGAGAACATCTTAAAGCAAGTAAGAAAAAAAAAAATACTGTTAAATCTGTTTACAAAAAAAAAGAGAAAATAATACATGTGTTCATAATACACATTATTGTTTTGGCTGCCTTTCTTCTTCTTCTTCTTCTTCTTCTTCTTCTTCTTCTTTAATTTTTTAAAATTTTTTAAAATTTTTTTTTAATTAAAAAAAAAGGAAAAAAAAAAAACCTCAACAGCATCTAGAACATTCAGAGTGAAAAAGGAGAAACAACATTTGTTTAAAGTACAGAAAAATGTGGGAGTAAATATGAAACCAACAGCTGTCATAGTCTCTGAAAATGCTGTGAAAGATGTAGTGGCATAAACCAATCTGACAAAACTATGCTTTTCCAGACAGAAAGTCAAGCTATTATATGATTACAAATTACTCTAGTGAAGAGGAGTACTCATTTGTCGGAGCAATCAGTGCTGGACATGGCACTACACCTTTAGAGTACATTTATTATGAGTCACCCGTGCTAGTAGACACAGATCATAAACCTTTTACTGCAATCTTTAAAGACAGCTTGGAGTGGCACTCTGTGCTGCCTTCAGAAACTCAAGCCAAAGCTCTAGATATATATTTTTGCTTTGGCATATACTGCAGCAGTATATTTATCTGTAAAATGCTTAATTGCTGCATGCACCTTTCTACCAGAAGAAAGGTGTATATGTAGAATGAAAGTGTGATGGATGATTTTGCAGTCCAAACACATTTCATTGTTTCCAGACAAAAAAAGACAATTTATCCCCACAAGTTACAAATGAAGATTCTGTAAGAGAGTCATACAGCACTGTATTCGTTGGGAAGCCCAAACCAGGCTGAACAAAGCTGTTTTCTGGTTTGCAAGAGCATAAGCTTGAGGAACTACATTCTGGAGTAACTACATCAGTCAGATTTACACCGATGTTAGTCAAAATAAAATTTCACCCACTGTATGACTAGAAGTAGGAATGGGTACTTCCACCTAACAGATGGGAAACACAAATTCAAATAATGGGAATACATACATGGAAACTGCTGACACCTCTCAGGAAATTTGCATTATTATGTCGGACAGTTAGGACTGATTTATTCCACTTGAAAGGAAACAATTTCCTTTAGATTATTACTCATTTGTATCCCAAGGTAGCCTTCTTGCATGATCTATGGGCAAGCCAACTTATCTTGCACATCGAGGTAATTTTTGCAAGGGCACAGTGTACCCATAGTTAAGGGTACTGACAAGGATCTAGGATTTTGTAGTAAAGAATTTTAACAGTCTTCCCCATTGCACTGATTCCGGTACATGATATCAAGCCTTCATTTTCCACAGTCCATTGGAGTGTGGAAAAGGAAAAGAGCTAGTTAGAAGATGCTTCAGAAAGGCCATGGGCAATAAAGAGGATCCTCATTTAGCCTCGTTAACATACAGGATGGGAGCACTTTGGAGAATTATTATTTGCCTGCAGAACTCATAAGGTACTATAAACTACAGATGAACTATTTTTGCCAAAGAAGGGGTCAAGGTTATATTATTTCAAAGACAGGAACAAAATTACATTAGTTCATGAGTTGTTCTCTGCCTAAAAGGGACACGAAACATCTGATCAAATTACATTTTTCAAGCTCTCAACAGGTTTCTCCCTCACAAGATACTTTCTGTACCTGCCAACAATATCACAATTAATTTCATAGAATCATAGAATCACGGGATGGTTTGGGTTGGAAGGGAGCTGAAAGACCATCTAGTTCCAACCCCCCTGCCGTGGGCAGGGACNCTCCTCTGGACTCGATCTAACAGCCCTGTGTCATTCTTACGCTGGGAGCCCCAGAGCTGGACACAGTTCTGCAGGTGGGGTCTCACGAGAGCAGAGTAGAGGGGCAGAATCACCTCGACTTTCATTGTCAGCAGTCTGGGTTTTCCCAAGGAAATGGGAAGGCTATGTAATAAAGTCATGATGGATTGTAGGCAGATGCCACTCTAGGCTCATTCTTAGGGTTCAAGCTACGTATTTAAAAAGTTTTTTTTTCCTGAAAGTAGAGACAGAAATTAGTTTATCCTTGTTCAGAGCTTGAATAAGAATCATAGAATCATCTAGGTTGGAAAAGACCTTTAAGATCATCAAGTCCAAGATAATAAGAATATTTGGATTTAAAAAACAAAACAGAGCCAGAAGTCATGTTCTAGCTATATCCAATTCTACAAAAAGAAAAGGAGATAAAGTATCAAACTGAATGGCCATGGTGAAATCAGTGCATGCGGACTATTCCGCATTTTACCATCACGCAGTTTATCTGTGAGCTTGACCAGACACTGACATACTGAATAAA